>VONZ01001621.1:0-52500 GCA_012976165.1 Labeo catla | reverse complement strand
TATAAAATGCTTCCCAACTGCATTCCTCAAATACAACTCTTTGTTGGTACCGGGAAGTTGGTCATCACTGCATCTGCCAAATAAGAAAAAAAAAAACAAACAAAAAAAAAAAAAAATTGCATAAGAAAAGCTTTTTTGACACTTTTTTTTTATTATTTTTACTTTAATTTCACTAATTGTGACAGAGAGTCATTCTCTTTTACTTGGATGCACACCAAACACAAAAACAATGTATATATTGTGCATCACCATTTAGTGTGTAAAAAAAAAGAGAGAGGCTCTCTGGTAAATGTTGTGTGTTGTATATACACACCACTAATGACTGAGAACAGTGCAGTCTTTTCAAATGACTCCTTCTGCAGTGGACCACCTCTTTAATGTTGAATTTGGACATGAGGGAATTTTTTAAACCCTAAAATATAATACAGATTGAGGTGGTTAACAATTGCAGACAAAGTCTGACATTTTAAAATGACTAGTAAAGGAATTATTTTTTACATTTCTGATTTGCGCTGTAACTTATTAAAGTGCTCCTATTATGCCTTTTCAAATATGACCTTTCATGCAGTGTGTCATGTAGCTGTATGTGAACATAAACTATCTGCAAAGTTGTGAAGCCGAGAGTGCACAATAAATAAAGTTATTGTCTATTAAAAAAAAAAATAATAAAAAATAAATAAATAAATAAATGTCGGCTCACATTTGCCTGAACGAGTCGTCAGAAATTCGAATCTTTTTCTGTTACGGTCATACGTCACAAAGTAACACATTCGCATAATGTCCGCCCACGTTCTATGTCGCGAACAACTTGTCTGCTCACAAACAGTAAAATTTCCATGTGGTTTACATCACATGCAAATTTACACGTACATTATACAGAAGACGCTGTATCCTACGCTGTGAGTAAAATTGTTTTATATTCACTTCCAAAAGATGATGAATCTACAAAGATTGTATTTTCTGGCGATCGTTCAAAATAAGTAGTTGTGTATGTTATGTTGTGTAACAACCCTGCACATGTCTTGCTAACCGGCTAAATCACACTTCTGTAGTTCTGTTGTTCAGCTGTGGACCCACTGTAGTCTGACAATTTGTGATTGATGCAGCTTGACTGTCTGTCTCTCATTAGTTGGTGTAATGATAAAGGATGGTGCACAAAGCGGCTTTCACACCGAATGCGGAAAGCGCTGTGCTATGAAACCCATTCGTTTCAATTGCTTCCACCCTGCGAGGACGGCTTGTTTTTGCCTCGACCAAAGCGCACGCGCAGTGGAGCGCGCACGCCGCGGACAAAGTTCAAACGAGTTTTTCAAATGAACTTTTGCTGCTGCGCTCTGAAGGGCTGCACTGAACCCAGTGGGCTGTCAGTCAGTTATGGCAATGGGCGTTTTGTTTTCCGACACGCCGTACGCGGTAGACCAATCATAAAGGACTGACCATCTGACCAATCACAGCAGTGAGGGCTCACAGAAAGGAGGGGTTTAGAGAGACTGATTCTTTGAACTGCTTCACACGAGTCGTTTATGAATCATTTAGAAATGGGGTAAAATTAAATCTATTTTTGGAGAAAACTGAAGTGTTTTTTGGGAGTTTTGGGAGTCTATTAAAACAATATTAGCAACCTTTAAAATGGCATAATAGGGGCACTTTAAGTATTAACACCACAATGTTTGAATGTGGCACATTTTGAAGACTTTACCTTTCCAGCATCCTTTTGGCACTGTCTTTGAGGTTTCTTCCTTCATTTCTGCACAACTTTGACACCTGAATAACACATGCCAGTGTCAGGCAGATAGTATTATATGCATCAGCGTAAAAGTGTCCAAAATTGTCTGGCACAACTAATTTCATAACAACACAGTGATGCTGCTGTAACTAAAATGTAGCCCAGTACACACATTAACCTCAAATGTACATGAAATAATAAATTCATCCCTTGTTTTAATTACATTATGTTTTCTGATTGTACCGGTTAGGTTTTAATGCTGCATTGCACATCTGAGCTATTTGCACTATTTTAATACTGCTGCAAACTTTTTATAATTGAACATTTTATATTGCAATTTAAAATAATTTGTATTTTTGCGTTTTAGTGTCAATTTGTAAGTTTCAAACTAAATCTTATTGTACTTGTACAATAACAAAGATATTCTATCCAATTAGCTCATGCTTTCTCTGTATGTAACAAACCATTGTCATAAATTCAATATTATAGTTAAAATAAATGATTGACTTTGTCAAAGATTAGAGCTCTAGTGAGGAAATGTTGTTTTGGAGAGTGTTTTTTTGTTTGTTTGTTTTGTTTTTTACACCATTGCTGTCCGGATCTCCTCATTTCCAACAGCTTTTTGCAGATGTAGAAACTCCTCAGTTTGTCCAATTCTTCTGAATGTGTTTACTGTATAAATTAATATAGATTAATCTTTTTCAAAGCAGTTTGTTCTGTTGTTTGATCTTTCGCCTCTTCTTGCACTGTTTTAAAATCGCGTGAGTTTGTAAACGCATACAAATGATAAACTTTCACTCTATCATCTATTAAATTGTGCAATTAATCCTCTGATCACATGAATGCTGTACCGTGGGGCCTAATATTAGTCCATAGGAATCACTATCATCTACAATCTGCTGCCTTCACTAAAATGTCACGATTCCTACACATAATAACAAATAATATATATAAACAATGAACACATATACTTACAAGACCAAGCAGGAATGTCCTTTATCGTTTGTTGTTTCCCGTTGCTTTCCCACAGGTAAACTTAATGTAATTATCGCGGGATCTTGCAACAGTGATCTCTACTAACTTTCAAGTCTCGTGTTGCCAGTAGTCCTGTCTCAGTAGGGCTACAATTGCCATCAACAGTTCGGAATTGTAATTGCATATTTATTTATAAATGGAAAGACAGTCAAATTATATCGTATAATGTGTATGAATGTTACATTTAACAGCTTGTGGGATGCATGACATCATATTATTGAATGCAATTAAACTTTTGAAACATTTAAATTAGCATTATTTTGGCATAATTAATAATGCTATATGTAATAATGCTATAAAATAATGAAATAAAATATAAAATAATGCTAATTTAAATGTTTCAAAAGTTTACTTGCATTTAATAATAAGCTGCGTGGGGAAAAATAACATTTTTAAGACTATTGTGGCCATGCTCATCGCTGGTCTGATACTGGACTATAGCCAAACCATTAAAATTAGACAATGATTGCCTCGATTTCACCGGTTGGGCTAAAAGCAGACTGTACGTAGCCCATCCAGCTCAGAGCTAAATCTTGGCTACATATATACCATGTCATGAAATGACTTATATCTTAGTAGATATTATTGACACTGTAAACATGATGGTATATCAACCATCTCATGCGCTGCCTGGACAAAAACTACAATCAATCAGATTTGACTATGAGTGAGCTACAAATATCCGGTCTGACTACGAGCTAAATCTTGGCTACAAACAGGCTACACATAGAAACATGTCAAAGAAATGAAACCAAACACATTGTTCACTTTGCTTACGTGATGGAATATCACACATCTCACAAGTTATTTTGTCAAAAAATGACATGTATCCAAATTCAAGGTTTTTGGACTAGAAGGGAGAGGGTGCTCGCTGCAGAGCCAAATGGGAGGATCTGGAGCTCTAGCTCCCCCTCACTGAATGTAATGGGTGGAGATAGAAACCTAACCACACCCTAACTCTACCCCTTACTCTATCCTAAACATAACTCCACCCATTAGTTCACACAGAGGTGGAGCTGGACATCCAGAGAGAGGAAGCTGGAAGCCATTTGGTTCTGCAGTGAGCAGTACTTCGCGGCAACCTGCCGGTCTCCCTCTTGAAGCCAACACGGAAGTGACTAAAACTGCAATTCATCGACTGGCTGCAAAAGGGAGTCAATCCCATAGACTCCCCATGTTAACATGCCCAACTTCACAGAAAAAAAAAATGTTTTTGGTCTATATAGCTAATTTTGCCCTTCATGTCAACTCTGAGGGGGGTGATTTTTTTTATAACTCATCCATTTAATTTATATTAAGCCTTAAAGTTCTGCACAATTTAGGGCGTGGCCACTTAAGTGACAGGTGGATTGCCGCTGCTGTCACCACCGTCAAAAATTTCTGCTGCACTTAAGGTTCCTAAGAGCACAGTGGCCTCCATAATCCTTAAATGGAAGACGTTTGGGACGACCAGAACCCTTCTTAGAGCTGGCCGTCCGGCCAAACTGAGCTATCGGGGGAGAAGAGCCTTGGTGAGAGAGGTAAAGAAGAACCCAAAGATCACTGTGGCCACTGTCTCCTCAGTCCAAGACACATGAAAGCCCGCATGGAGTTTGCTAAAAAACACCTGAAGGACTCCAAGATGGTGAGAAATAAGATTCTCTGGTCTGATGAGACCAAGATAGAACTTTTTGGCCTTAATTCTAAGCGGTATGTGTGGAGAAACCCAGGCACTGCTCATCACCTGTCCAATACAGTCCCAACAGTGAAGCATGGTGGTGGCAGCATCATGCTGTGGGGGTGTTTTTCAGCTGCAGGGACAGGACGACTGGTTGCAATCGAGGGAAAGATGAATGCGGCCAAGTACAGGGATATCCTGGACGAAAACCTTCTCCAGAGTGCTCAGGACCTCAGACTGGGCCGAAGGTTTACCTTCCAACCAGACAATGATCCTAAGCACACAGCTAAAATAACGAAGGAGTGGCTTCACAACAACTCCGTGACTGTTCTTGAATGGCCCAGCCGGAGCCCTGATTAAACCCAATTGAGCATCTCTGGAGAGACCTAAAAATGGCTGTCCACCAACATTTACCATCCAACCTGACAGAACTGGAGAGGATCTGCAAGGAGGAATGCCAGAGGATCCCCAAATCCAGGTGTGAAAAACTTGTTGCATCTTTCCCAAAAAGACTCATGGCTGTATTAGATCAAAAGGGTGCTTCTACTAAATACTGAGCAAAGGCTCTGAATACTTAGGACCATGTGATATTTCAGTTTTTCTTTTTTAATAAATCTGCAAAAATGTCAACAATTCTGTGTTTTTCTGTCAATATGGGGTGCTGTGTGTACATTAATGAGGAAAAAAAATGAACTTAAATGATTTTAGCAAATGGCTGCAATATAACAAAGAGTGAAAACTTTAAGGGGATCTGAATACTTTCCGTACCCACTGTACACATTGTGTTTATTTATGAAATCATAGCTACTTACATCATTCAGAAACTTGCTCTTTGTGCGAAAGGGTGGGTGGCTCTTGAAAGAGCCACTGGGGTGGTTTGCGTTTTGAATTCCAGAAATAACTCAACCTCGAAACCATACAAGGTTTCCCTGTCGTTTCAGAGCATATACAACATCCATGGCGGTAACGGTGTTTCTCTTAGCGTGTTCAGTGTAAGTCACAGCATCTCGAATAATGTTATCCAGAAACACTCAGGGTGGGGGTATCATCTCATTTGTATATTTAGGCCAATTTAGGCCAGACAATTAGGATCCCCGGTGCAACCTGAAAGGCGAAAATGCAACATTATCTCTAGTCAGCGGTCATGACCACAACTGTAGATATAAGCAGACCAACATTACTTTCTCTGACAATAGTTTTGGTGTAGTAATGCCATGGTTTCCCATGTTTGCTTGAGAAATGTTACCCACGCAAATTTAGGTTGGACAAACAACCTAAATTTAAAACCTTTTGACCTTCACAGTAGACGTACTGAACTAACGGCAAGTGTTAGCCAGATCTGTAAAATCACATTTAGCATACCCCATGCTACATCTCAACTGGACTTTAGCCCATTACTAACCATGTGCAGATATGAGTTAACAAGGTTACAACATGATCTACTGGAGTCAATCATTCCAGAGTAAACAGAATCAGTTCAAATGTAACAATGTATTATCAGTCAGGTAAATATGTATGTCAATTCAGAGATAATCAATATAAGACATAAAATTCTCAAAAGTAAATTTAAGAGTAAAAGATGCATACTTTATTATAATTTATGTTTGCAGAGGTTTGATAATCATTAAAACAGAAACATCCCTAATATAATCATAGCATCAAAATTCACAGTCAAAGCAAGTTCTGCAGACGCTTCTCTCAGTGATGTGGTTTGGTTGTAGATGTACCTTGTAATGGAAGTCACAGAATTTTGTGGGTTGTTTCTATATAGTGGGCCTCATTTTTCTGAGGTCATACGTAGAAAATGGACATTTAGAGTTACAGCAATAACACATTTTATTTGTTGCACTGGCTTCTTTCAGCTCATCACTAAGGACACATTGTTATTTGTTTGTAGTGAGAAAATGACAGAAGTGTTAAGAGGCCTAATAAAAGAGTTGAGCTAATGGTCGTGGTTTGACTTCTGCTCTGTTTCTGCTCTCAGGTTTTAACAAGAGTGGGGGAGATAGTTATTCTTATTCTGCTTCTTAGTGTCATAAACCTTGAAATACGACCTCAAGAGCAAAAGATTCACAGCAGCATGTGCATGTCATTTTCATTTACTTCTTAGAAACCCTGTCTAATGTCAAATTTTAGAGTCTCTGTTTTCTTATATATTTTTTTTGACAGTAAAGCAACAATAGTACCAACTAGTGAAACAAAATTTGTAGTAAGAGGTTTCTGCCAGTTCTTGTTCTCCATATTGATAGTTAAACAAGTGCAGTATCTGAGACGATCACCTTTTGATGATTTTTGGTGGCCCTGCTCCAGTCTTTGAAGTTGTGGCAAGTGTTTATGACCAGAACTACTTATGTTGTGGACTTCTTTTTAACTCTATGAAGTATCTGTATGGTACAGTTATGTTGTTTAGATTGTGGCATGAAAAACTGGTCAGACTCCTAATAACCCTTTACATCCTTTGCAGTGTTGTTTTGTCTTGACCTGTAAGCACTGCTCTCTAAATGAATGACTGCAGCATCAAACAGCACATTCTCAATAAAGAATCCTGCTGAAGATACACCTGAGTCTCCTGGTCTAAGAAGTAAGTGCTGTCATGTAACATTTTACAGAAGAAATAAACATTTTAATGTCATTGTGGCGAATCATCACTCCATCCAATCTGAATCAATATCATTTTATAGACTGTATGTGTTACTTGTGTGTGAAAGTATGCAATTTTTGTCATTTATGCATGTGTTGGTGTTCATATTTTGTCTCTGATAGTATGAACACACCAAAAAAGAAGTGAGATATCTTAAACTTAATTTATTTGTTTATTTTCTATTTATTATTATTTTTTTTTTCTGTAGCAACAATCACACTGGGTTTTTATTCTGGGTTATTGTTGTTGCAAAGTCTTGAAATATGGTGATGCAATAATACTTTCGTGACAGCAAAGTCATCAAAGATCATATTACAGAAATCATATTTAAAATTAACTAAAAATGGATTGAGAATATGCTGCCATTGCCAGAATTTAACAACAGATAAAAAGGATTACTTGTATAAATCATACTGTAAAAACGTTGCCGCTGTAATTGTAGATGAGAGAATAACTCAAATAAGAGCAGGAATTGCATAAGTAGACCTACATTAGGATTCACCTCATGATTTTACTTGCACTGGTCTGTCTGTAATGTGTCTCTGGCAGTGTGAGAACAATTACTAGAAGATCTTTTACAGTCTTTTCAAGTAGGGAAACAGCATTTACAACTTGCATGTACTTAAAGAGTAAATATTAATGAATGTATTTTTCTTGTATTTCTGGGTAGAGTTTTGTCTCCTCCCTCATCTCTTCTCGTACTGTGAAACTCAGGAAGTGTCTGATGTCGTGCACACAGCACTGTTAAAACAGTCTATTAATGTGTCAGTATGGGGTCCAGTGCACTGCCTCTCATACTCTGTGAGTATTTCATTATATTCCTTTCTGTTTTTAATACAGCATTCAGCTGTAGATAAAATAATGATTGTGTTGCGTGTAGGAGGGTTTCAACACTTATCGTTTTCTTGA
Organism: Labeo catla; assembly: GCA_012976165.1. Taxonomy (NCBI): domain Eukaryota; kingdom Metazoa; phylum Chordata; class Actinopteri; order Cypriniformes; family Cyprinidae; genus Labeo; species Labeo catla. The sequence continues at coordinate 44,532 of VONZ01001621.1, read as the reverse complement.
TTGTTTAGATTCAGTGTGATTATGCGTTTTGTGTGGATCAGATACAGAGTTTCAGTGAACATGCATTTATCTGTGCATAGTTATCTTGTGAAAGGTTGAGGCCCTGTGAACATGTGCTTTTGCTTGTTTTTGTTGTAGTACTCATACTTCCTATTTAATGTAGTTCAGTTAAATCAGACATTTTGGTGTTAATGTTTGGTGTTGTATGATATTGTATCTTTAAATAGACTCTCCATCAGAGGCTCAGAGAGTTTGAGAACAGTGACTGAACACACACACTTCTCACTTTTTTTCAGTTTTCATTCTGTCTGCCTTCTTTATTGAAAATGAATTGTCCATATAGTGGCCTCCCAAAAAAAGAAGACTGAATGAATAAATGATTGAACAAACAAAACAAACAAATAAACAAACAAATAAATAAATCACACTTAAAATGCAATATATGAAAGAAGCAGCATCTGCCAACAAATGATGCTTTTCTCAGAATTAACTTCTGTTTTCTGAGAAATATTTTCAATTATTTTTAACAAGTTTGTCTCAAGTGTCATTTTTAGCGGATGTGTGAAGTCAGTTCGCCTCTGGTTCTTAGCAGAAAAACCACAGCTCATCACATTAATATACTTAATATACATACTGTGACCACATCATTTTGGGTCCTTTTATGATTTTGTCAAGTCCATTTACATTGTGAACATCAAAACATACTTCATTTATTGATAAAAAATATGCACTTTATTATTTTCATGGCCACTATAATGTCACAATTAACCCTTGTACTGTGTTAAAAACCCTATAGCACCTTGAGCGTTCCTGGTCAAATTAAAAAAAAAAAAATAAAAATGCATGTAAATCTTACAGTCTTAAATTTCTAACTGTACTATATTATCACCAAATAGTGGATTTAATCTTTTTTGTCAACTTGTTTTCTTTCAGTTAAGGCAGAATTTCTATTTGTTTTCTGGAAATAATTGATTCTAGGGATCATTAAACTGAGCTTATGCACCTCAGTTTTTTAGAGAAAAAGCATTATTTGTGGATAAATTTGTCAATTCAATAAAAAAGGAGAATTTGGGTAATCTGGGACATTTTTTTGCGATTTTGACTTCTACGATTTATTTTAATATCCATCTAAAACATTAGATTAATACATTAGACTTCTATCAAATCTCTAAGACGTTTTCTAACCACACCAAAAGAAAGAATGTAGATATTATACCCAGAGGAGACATGACACACCTGTTAGTGTTTCTACGGGAAAATAAATAAATAAATAAATAAATAAATAAATTTGCCTGATTTTGGTAATCTGGTAACTTTGTAAACTGGAACACATGTATTAGGCCTTAATAAAGGTCTAATAGGCCTTCACCATACTTTATGAATGCCAAACACAACAACACAAATAAAATAAAATAAAATAAAATAAAATAAAATAAAATAAAATAAAATAAAATAAAATAAAATAAAATAAAATAAAATAAAATAAAATAAAATAAAATAAAAACACTTTATGAAAAAATGACAAGTACGTAAATCTCAAAAAGAAAATGTATATACCAATATCAGGAAAAAATAATCTCTATCTCTACACAAGATTATCAAATGCTAATTTATTTAAATTAATTTAACACTTTTAACTATTAAAATTGTTTAACATTTGTTTAAAATTGTATTAACATTTTAATTTTAATTTGTTTATTCAAGTTCTCCATTCTATTAAACAAACTCTAACTGCCGGTGAGAGACCAATCATCATCTATCACACCATTATCTGCACATCTGTTTTGTGAAACCACTGCATATTTGCATATTTCCCCCATTTGAAGACTGTCCCAGATTACCCAAAACATGCTGTCCCATGTTCTCAATCATATTTGATAATGTGGGACAAAAAAAAAAATATATATATATATAAAAATTTTCAACACTTTAATACATATTTAGTTGCTTGAATAGATCACAAACAAAATTTGACAACAATTAGGAACTAGGCCCCTTTCTGTGGAATCACCCCAATGAAGGCACATGATTTCAGTGCTAAATTTACAGTAAAAGTCCTGTTGACTCAATTTTGTAAGAACAGAACATAAACACACTGGATCTTAGGTGTCACAGATTACCCCGAATTAACCCAATATGAAAATAAGATAACAAAAAGATTTAATCCAATATTTGATGATAATATATGAGAGATTTTGGTACACCAAGAACACCACAAGGTAGGGGAAACAATCCCAAAAAAGTACAGAAATTATCCAAAAATGTTGGGAAGTTCTTATACCATGTGTGAGCAAAGTCATAAGTTTTAGTCCAATGCGATTAACATTAACTTTCATTTTGGGAAAAATAAAATTCTTTCTGGGCTAAAATGACCTGAACACAACACGAGGGTTTAGTCGATGTTGTCAGCGTTAAACAGGAAGTGAGGCTGTGCGTTTCTCAAACACTTTGACCTAGTGTGGTTTGTACTTCTGTAGTTTTTTTTTTGTTCCAGTGAAGATTCAGTGCTGTGAAACAATGATCATTTATAAGGCAAGTTTATTTATATAGCACATTTCATACACAATTCAAAGTGCTTTACATAAAAATAAATTAAAATAATCACAAATATACAAGCAAAGAATTAACATTTTATAATCATTGTATTTAAACAATGTATTGTATTTACACAATGTATTTAAAATGAAAACAATTAAGAATAAAAAAATGAGGATACATGTAATACAGTGCAATCAATGGGATGCAGCACAGAGCTCATTCAGTAAATGCACAGCTGAACAGATGTGTTTTGAGTCTAGATGTAAATGTAGCTACTGTTTCAGCACATCTGATCTCTTCTGGCAGCTGATTCTACCTGTGGTTAGCATAACAGCTAAAACCAGACATCTCTTGTTTTGAGTGAACCCTTGCTATTTCTAACTGACTTGATTCTAATGATCTGTTAGGTTTATATTCAGTGAGCATATCTGCAATGTATTGAGGTCCTAGGCCCTTGAATGATTTATAAATAATTAATAATAATACTTTAAAATCAATTCTAAATGTAACTGTAAGTCAGTGTAAGGACCTGAGGACTGGTGTGATGTGCTCAGATTTTCTGCTTCTAGTCAGAATCCTGAATAGTCAGTGATCTGGATGAGTTGCAGCTGTCTAATGGTCTTCTTGGGAAGGCTAGTGAGGAGTCCATTACAATAGTCCACAACGCTGGTGGATGAATTTAGTTTTTTCCTTGTTTACCTGAAGAAAGTTTTGGTACATCCAACTGTTAATTTCATCAGTGCTTTGGCAGAGGGAGACAGTGTGACTGTAGACATTAGGCATTAAAAGGAGAAGTTCACTTCCAGAACAAAAATTTACAGATAATTTACTCACCCCCTTGTCACTGACACGTGAAACCCAAATCCAAGAATAAAGTTTTATTACAGCAGAAATAATCGGGAATGTGTATCATACATGAAACAATGAGCAAAAAAGGACCTCCAATGAATAACAAAACAAACATCCAACAAATAAAGGCAAAATAATAAAGACAAGTAAACAAAATAAAGCTTGTTTGCTGGTGAATCTCCCACCCTCCGCTTCAGCGTCCCTTTTATAGTCAATCAAGCAGCAAGTGCGATTAGACACATGCAGGGCCTAAACAATCAAACTCAAGTAACAAGAAAACAAACAGAGTCATGACGTCACACAGAGAGACACACACTTAAGGCATAAGCCGTAACAATGACCTGAACCATTTGAGGACCATCCCAGAAAGTCCGACCCAGTTTTCCAGTCTCTCTAGAAGTGTGTTATAATCGATAGTGTCAAACGCAGCATTGAGATCGAGTTGTACCAGCACTGATATTTTGCCAGAATCAGTATATTGAATATTATTTATTATATTTATGAGCGCTGCCTCTGTGCTGTGATGTGTTTGGAAACCAGATTGAAAATTGTCCAGGTATCCATTTGAGTTGAGCTGTTCAGGTGGTGAAAACTCAAAGTCAAAACAAGAGACAGAAATTAAAGAGACAGAACTTTACTGTCTGACATCACATTGGTTGATGAGAATATCATCATGTGTTGTATGTTGTGAACCTCAGTGGTTCAAATTATCTATTTTATCAGTGAAGAAATTCATAAAGTCATTACTATTAAACTGTAAAGGAATATTTAGATCAGGTGGCGTCTGGTTATTTGTTAATCTAGCCACTGTGCTAAATAAAAACCTTGGATTGTTTTGGTTATTTTCTATGAGTTTGCGGATATGCTCGGTCCTAGCAGCTTTTAAAGCCTGTCTGTATCTGGACATACTGTTTTTCAATGCAATTCCTAAAACTTCCAAGTTAGTTTTTCTCCATTTGCGCTCAAGATTACGAGTTTCTTTCTTGAGAGAATGCATATTACTGTTGTACCATGGCGCAGTACGTTTTTCTCTAACTTTTTTCAATTTGATGGGGGCAACAGCTTCTAACGTATTGGAGAAGATGGTGCCCGTATTGCTAGTCATTTTGTCTAGATCCTGTGTATTATGGGATACACAGAGCAGTTGAGATAAATCAGGCAGGTTATTTGTAAATCTATCTTTGGTGGCTGGAACAATAGTTCTGCCAAGACGATAACATGGAGCCATATAGTTAATATCAGTGATACGCAGCATGCACAATACAAGGAAATGGTCAGAAACATCATCGCTTTGTGGTATGATATCTATATCAGTAAGATCAGTTCCATGCGATATAATTAAATCTAGCGTATGATTAAAATGATGAGTGGGCCCGGTGACATTTTGCTTGACTCCAAAAGAGTTTATTAGGTCAGTAAACGCAAGTCCTAACGCAACATTTGTATTATCAACGTGAATGTTAAAATTTCAGACAATTAGCGCTTTATCAAAATTAACCAATAGTTCTGAAAGGAATTCTGCAAATTCTTTTAGAAAATCTGTATACGGCCCTGGCGGTCTATACACAGTAGCTAAAACAAGAGATAGGAGAGATTTCTTTTGCATATCTGGCAGAGTAACATTAAGCAAAAGTATTTCAAATGAATTAAACCTGTTTCCTGTTTTCTGAGTAACATTGAGAATATCACTATATATTGTTGCAACACCACCACCACGTCCAGTCTGACGGGGCTCATGCTTATAATAGTAGTTTGGTGGAGTAGACCCATTTAGACCAATATAATCATTAGGTTTTAGCCAGGTTTCGGTTAAGCAGAGTACATCAAAACTATTATCTGTGATCATTTCATTCACAATAACTGCTTTGGGTGCAAGTGATCTAATGTTTAGGAGCCCAAGCTTTAAAAATGGTTTCTGTTCATGTATTTTGCTTTTTTCTGGTTTAATTACGATCAGATTTTTTCTAGATCCTGCATTAAATTTATGTTTTGACCTCACTATTCGAGGAACAGACACAGTCTTTATAGATTGGACAGTGCAAGTACTATCATTTAAGCGTTCAGAACAAAAGCCATCGTAGCAATCATTTGAGAGATAAATGATGTGCTGTGTGTAGGAGGGTTTCAGTGTTTATTGTATTGTTTATTGATTCAATGTGATGATATGTTACGTGTGGATCAGATACAGAGTTTCAGAGATCATCTGTTTATCTGTGCTGCTAGTTCTTCTTATTTTAGGTAGACATATTTGTGTTAATATAGGTTTGGTGTTGTATGATATTGTATATTTCAACAGACTCTCCATTAGAGACTCAGAGAGTTTGAGAACACTGACCAAACATCACTTTTCATTCTCTTCACCCCTCTTATCGAAAATGAATTGTCCACAAAGTGGCCCAATAAATAAATAAATAAATAAATAAATATAATATAATAATAATAATAATAATGATAATAATAATATTAATAATAATAATAATAATAATAATAAATACATGAATGATAAATACATTTTAAAAATAGTTTGGATGCTTAAATCACTGTGACGATGAACTGGTTTATCATCACGTGAACATCAGTTACAGGGTCATATTGTTTATTGATTTTATTTTTTTGTTTGTTTATGATTTAATGTGGGAGAGCATTTTGATGATTATATTCTAGCCTTGATTATCAGAATGTGTGTTGAATGTGTGTTTTAATACTGTTGTTGAACTATCTTCTGTCATCCTGATCTACCCCTGTTAATGGTTTGTTCCGCTAGTGTTTGGCGGGAAGGTTGAATATATAGGGGAGGGTTTCTGGGTGTAGAGGCTGGTCGGGCCACGGGAGGCCCAAGACCTTGTATTTTAAGTCAAATGTGGGATTCGAGTGTCAGTCTGTTCTTTGAGGCTAGTGCCTAGGCCTTATTTTGCTGCTCTCAGCATGTTTTCTTTTTATGTTTTGTATAGTTTATTTTGGAAATTTTGTTGACTTATTTTTGTGTATTTTGAAATGTGGTTGGAGCACGAGTGACGAGACAGCTGTCATGAATAAAAGCACTGGGACTTTAATGATTTACTTTGCATTCCACTCTTTCGTTCTCATCTCAGGCCTTACGGCAAAAGTACACGTTACAATTTCAGTCAAACGGTACAGCAACTAGCCAACCGAACTCTGGTGGCAGCAGTTTTAAGATCCAAGGTGGCAGTGGTTGTAGCAGCACTATGACAGTCACACTTACCAATGTCTAAATGTCATTGCATTAATCACAATATATCAAATATAAGTGACATCCACCAACAAATGATGCTCAAGCTTTTCTCTGAACTAACTTCTGTTTTCTGAGACACTTTTTCAATTACTTTTATCCAGTTTGTCTCAGTGTCATTTTTACGCATGTGTGAAGTCAGTTCTCATGTTCTTTGCAGAAAAACCACAGCTGTAGTTCATCACATTAACATATAAACATGTTCTACTAATGACTGACAATCAGAAAAGTGTCTTTGCTTTTCAACATATTTGTTTCATAACTTTATTTTGGAAATGTTTTGGGTGAAAACATCAAAAGCACTGAGGTCATTCACAGCTAGTTTCCTTTTTGGTTCACTTTAATGTCCTAATGAAATCAAAATTGACTTTATTTTATTTATTTTTATTTACTTATTTTATTTATTTATTATTTATTTATTATTATTATTTTATTTATTTACTTAGTTAGCACACATTACATTGAGGTGAACAATTAATCTGTGCACTAAAAAAAATATATATATCTTTTTTTAATCTTTAATAATCTTTAATTCAAATCTGAACATTTTCTTCTGCTCTGTAATGTCATTCCTTCTCTGATGACGTCAGTTTGACAGATTGTGCTGAACATCCTTTACAGTCTTCAAACTGTTCTGTTGTCATGAGTGAGAGACAGAGAGGAGCAGCACTAAAATAAAACCAGCCCTATATTCAATATTCTGTTTCAGTTGTAAATACGTCACTATTCTGAAATAAAGTCAGTAGCAACTTCTGGTTCATGCAGACTTTAACGAAACTAGGTTTAGTTCATTTAAAATACTTTCTGAAAACACTCTAAGTGTTCAAATTATTTTGGCCACTATAAAGTCACAATTAAGTCGACTTGTCAGTGTCAAACGGGAAGTGAGGGTGTGTGTTTCTCAAACACTTTGACCTAATGTGGTTTGGACTGCTATAGTTTGTTTTGTTCCAGTGAAGAATCAGTGGTGTGAAACATTAACCACATTAACTTTAATATTTACTTGTAATGTGTTTGCATGTGTAAGTCTTTTATACATAAAGTGTACATTACATTTACTTTAGACATTTCAGCTTGTGATTTGATTGTTGAATGAATGGAAATGTTTCATATCTGTGTTTCTTCTGCTTGTAGTGTTGACATCCTTCATCCAGTCTGGATTCACTCAAGGTACTGTGCATTTGATTTTCTTCATTGATCAAATGTGAATTGTGTTGTAGTACTTTATTTGTCTACATCAGAATACAACATTTGTCTCTTTGATGTGTTTTATCCACATTTTGCTGTCATACATCTTCACACAGAATCATCTGTCTGTGTAGTTCATCATTATGTTAAAACACTGTTATTGCTGCAGTTCATGTTATTTATTCAATTAATCAGTCAAGTCCAGGTAAAAATAAAGTGTAACTGAATGCACTAAAATGCTTAAATACAAGCAAGTACATTTGTAGTACATTCTTATTTTTGTGCTAAATAAAAGTGTAAAACTTATACACTGTAAATACACTAATTAAAAGTATATTTCTACTTCAGTAGTACTTCAATGCAATTGCAAAAATATACTAAATAAAACTGATATTTAAATTGATTATAGTACATTGAAATAAAATGTATTACAGCAAAAATATACAGAGGGCTTTTATTAGTGTATTTCTTAAAGGTGTGCTTCAAATGATTTAAAAATGTGTAGTTATCATACGTTTAAATGAAATTGATTTTAGTTAAAATATATTATTAATGTTATAGTTGTAAGTACATTTTCCCAACTGTATTACTTAAGTACACTTGATATAAATACACTAATTACACCGTAAAACAAACAAATAAATAAATAAATACAAAAAGTTGAGAAAACATAAAAACGGTGATAATAAATAATTGTTAAAATATGAGCTCTTTACATCACAGTACAACAAATAACTAACAATAAATGACAAAACAACAACAAAAAAGTTCAGATGAAGTCAGAAAACAGCAAAAAAATAATCCTGTAACAGTAACTGCGGTCACGCTCAGACAAAGCACACGAACAACGACGTAAATAAACGAAGGTATTTAATAAATCCACGGGGAACACAGGAGACACAGGGTAGTAACATCAACGTCCGACAAAGCAAGAGGGGAAACACACGCTATATAAACACACAGACTGATTACAGACACAAGTGTTGACAATGAGGGAGAAACCAAAATACACAGAACTGCAGGGGAGATGATGGGAAAAACCAGCTAGAAAGTCCAGGGGTGTGACAACTGCGTAATTTATTCATGCTGTAATGTTCAGACGACTGTGTTTGACTAGTTGGGAAAACATTCGGGGTTATTTTGTTGGTCTGACAAGTTTTTTTTTTTTTTTGTTTTTACTTTCACGAAAGTAGCTTTTTTTAGTATTTGAGACTTAACATGTTTCGTAAACTTGTACTTTTTACTTTCGTAAACGTTTTTTTTTTTTTAGAGTGTAGCACTAATAATTAAATTGAAATCAAATTATAGTCCGATAAAGACTATAAAGAGACACTGTTTTGTTTGTTTGTACATTACATATCATATCTGTGCTGCATTGTTGTATCTGTGTGGTAACAGTGTAATTATTCTTTCAATCTATGGGTGTTTACATTTACATGAATTACATTTACAGTCATTTTAATCACATGTATTATTTCTAACATTCAATTAGTTAATTTATTAATGATGGAAAACAACAGCTTCATGAAGTGACTACACAGGTGTAATTTTTAGAATGTGTTTAGATTGTGAACCAAAATTCACAATTTAACAGTCACCATACTTTCAGCATAAAGTACTTGAAGTGCTATATATATATATATATATGTGGAAGAAAGTGCTAATAATGACATAGTAATACTTGATTGTACTATTTAAAGACACCATAAACATGTAGTTAAGTATATCATATAAAGGGAATATTAACATTATTACAGTACATTTGAAATTTTTTGTCTCTCTCTTTTTTTTGTAACAGAGAAAGTTTGTTAAAAGCACATTTTTTATTCACCTTTATTTAAATACCGCTTTTAACAATACATAATTGTGACAAAGCGGCTGTACAGTATTAAATAGGAAATAGTGGATCAATAATGCAAAAGGGCAACAGTAGTTTTAGTTCATTTTACATTTTAGTTCAAATTCATGGTGTCCCAAAATAGTGCAGTTGAGTACACATAGATGTTCTTAAGATTATCTTAAGAACTACTAAAGAATATTTTTTAGTATATTAAGTACAAAGAAAATTTAAGTACATTATGGAAGCGGACTAAGTGTACTAAAGTAAACTGTATTTTACTGCACTTTTTTCAGATGCAATAAAAGTTCAGTCAGACATTGATTTCAAATATGAACAAATGCATTTTCAAATGCAAGAAAAAATATATTAATAAAAACTGCAATTAAGTTCTTATTAAATGCATTTATTCACTAATTTTATAATGTTAATTTAGTTATTTGTTTTCCATTAAATTGTATTCTTTTTTTCCATTACTTATTTTTTTATTAAATATAAGTACAATAAATAATGAAGTGAATATATTAAATTTATAAATAAATTTAATACAAAAAAAATAATGAAAAATTAGAATAGAAAGAAATGAACAAATGCATTTAAGTAAAATACATTAATAAAAATAAAAATAAAATATTTTTATTAAATGCATTTATTCACTAATTTTATAACATTACTTTAGTTATTTATTTTCTATTAAATGTATTCTATTTTTTTCCATTACTTAATTTTATTAAATCTATTTATTAATTCACTTAATATGTTAGCTTCATTATTTATTATACTTAATTTCATTAAGTTATTACATGTCTTTATTTACTTCATTTTATAATTTATTTATTAACTGTATTAAGTAAAATGTATTAATAAAAATTAAAATAAATGCATTTAAAAAAATAACTAAGTAAAATAAATTATAAAATGAAGTAAATGCATTTAATAAAGACTTAATGAAATTAAGTATAATAAATAATGAAGTGAACATTTCAAATATATAGATACAATAAAATTGAGTAATGAAAAAATAAATAGAGTAAAAATAAGTTAATAAATGCATTTAAGTAAAATATATTAATAAAATTAAAATCAAGTTTATTAAATACATTTATTCACTATTTTTAATGTTATTATTTATTTATTTTCTCTTCAAATTATTCAATTTATTTCATTTTCATTACTTAATTCTATTGCATCCATTTATTCACTTAATATGATCACTTCAGAAAAAGAAATGAACAAATGCATTTAAGTGAAATATGTAAATAAAAGTAAAAAAAATGTTTTTTATTAAATGCATTTATTCACTAATTGTATAATGTTGCTTTAGTTATTTATTTTATATTAAATGTATTCTATTTTTTCATGACTTAATTTTTATTAAATGTATTTATTTACTTCATTTTATAATTTATTTGTTAACTGTATCAAGTAAATTATATTAATAACATTTAAAATAAATGCCTTTAAAAATAACTAAGTAAAATAACTGAGCAAAATAAATTATAAATTGAAGAAAATACATTATGACGTAAAAATATATTGATAAAAACAAAATAAATACATTTAAAAATAACAAAGTGTAAAAAATTATAAAAATAAAGTATATACATTTAATAAAAAAAAAACTTATATAGTATATTAAATAATGAAGTGAATATTTTAAATGCATACACAGATTTAATAAAATTTAAGTAATGAAAAAAGAATAAAAGAAGTGAATAAATGCATTTAAGTAAAATATATGAAAACAAATTTTAATTGAGTTTTTATTAAATGCATTTATTCACTAATATTATAATGTTACTTTAGTTATTTATTTTCTATTACATTTATTCTATTTATTTTTTCATTATTTAATTTTTATTAAATCTATTTATTCACTTGATTTATTCCAACCCGTGGAGAGTGTGTATCTTTTATAAATTAACCAAACGTTTAAATACATTTAATTTAGCATTAATGAATGAATTACATAAAATATATTATGTGATAACATACAATATTTAAAACGTCTGTTATATAGTCAGAATGAAAGCATTTGTTTCTAATATAAAACTGTATTTTCATAAGCAGAATCATGAATATTTCTATATTTCTATTCTTTATAATTGTCCTCTGAAGGAGAAAAACCAAACCAAAGCCTATTTAAGTCCATTCTTGATGTAACACCAAATTTAGCCTTTTAATGAGCTTTTTTTTTTTTTTCTAACTTCCAGCAGGCACCAGATTTCAATATAACTGGTTGACGTTGGACCAGTTGTCAGACAGACGTCGCATTTTGGTTGAGAATAAAAATCGAGTGACGTCAGTATTTGACATCAATTTGACGTTGACTTAACGTTGGATTTTGGTTCCACAACCTAAGAACAACAAAATATCAACATCAGCTGATTTCAGTATTGATCATCAAATCAGTGTTGACATTAGATCAGGGATAAGTAATGTCGGTCCTGGAGTGTCGATATCCTGTAGAGTTTAGCTCCAACCCTGAAAACAACCCTCACCTGCCTGTGATCAGAACCCTCAAAAACACTCAGATCAGAAAACTAATGACAGGACAAAAGCAAAGCAGAATAACTAACAAAATTTAATCAATTATTTTCCCTGAAGGCACTTAATCATTATTATTATTTTATATTATTATATTATTTGTTTTCTTTCTTTCAATATTTGCTACAAATACTCGTGCTACTTGTGACTGGTTTTGTGGTCAAGGGTCACATATTTTAGTGAATTTGTCTGAGACCTTACATGCCTCGGTTCTAATTCTGGATGCCTGGATTAAATCTGGATTTACACGCCGTCATCTGTCCGTGTAGATTCTCATGCTGCTAAAACACTGCTATTTCTGCAGTTTATGAGGAAACTGTAAAATAAGTAAAATAAATAAAAAGTTTATGGTAGTTTACTGCAAAACTTTAAACTGTAATTACTGAGTGTGTGCAATTAACCGTTATGTCATGACAAAAGATTTCCTCTCTGTTCTATAATGTGTCAAAATATTGTAACATAATTGCAAAAATGGTACTTTTGTGCAAAAAATTTAAACTTTGACAAAGAGCGATTTTTATTATAATAATGATGTTTTATTAATGTCTCAATACAAATTTAAATGAGCCATTGAGTGATCATTGCCATCTAGTGGCTGCAGTGTTATTTTAAATAATTATTTTATTTCATGTTATTTTGTTTTATGGCAGGAATATTGTCACATTTATTTATACAGCACTTATTACATTACAATGCAAGCATCAAACTTAATTTAATTGCCACCATACTCAACCACATGCCCTTTCCTTTCCTTTCCTTTCCTTTCCTTTCCTTTCCTTTCCTTAAAAATGTGGTCATATGAAATGTTATTTATTTATTTATTTATTTATTTATTCACTACGCCATTACATACCACTAAACCATGGGACACTGTCAATGCTATCTACATGAATTAATGTTAGAATTTCCAAAACAAAACAAAACAAAAAAAAAGTAAAAATAAAATAAAATAAAAATGAACACTGGTTCCCCGGCCCCAAAAAGTAACTAAACTTAATGTTACTCATTTACCTCATGAGCTCTTTAAAAGAAATGATTTATTGAAACCTTTGACTGAAAACAATCTCATTTACCAGACAGAACTGTTTTAATAACTTTATCATTTCAAACACCAGTTGAATTGACAAACAAATAAATGAATAAAATTATTTTATTACAACGTTTATCATAACGTAGCAAATTTTACTCAGAACTGTATCATTATCAACTACATTAAATCAGACATTCAGTTCAGACTCTGTTTTCTTCTGTTCACAGGTTCACACAAACTTACACTGTATGTGACACCAGACAGTCCTGTATTCACTGGAGAGACAGTCAATCTGACGTGTGGATTTGAGTATTACAGTCACTGGACATGTGTGTGGTATAAAGAACGCACACACCTTCAAGTGTCACAGTGGACTGATCTTTATACTGTAAATGGAAACACTCTCACTATCAGAAGAGCTACTTGGTCTGATGCGGGTCAGTATGTGTGTAGAAGATATGATGGAGGATCATACTCTGAAGAATCAAACTCTGTTTCTCTCATTGTAAAGGGTGAGTTGAATATCATCATCTTCCTAAACTCTCTCTACTACATGAGAATGAGATTCAACTTGTATCGTAGCCACATAAGGGGAAGTTTATTTATAGCATCATTTGTCAATAAGAAGGCGTTATCTATTATGTTTATTGTTTTCCCCTGTGTGCTGTTTTCTCCCTTTTGTTTGTCTGTGTTTGACCCCGAACTTGATTCTCGCGAGATCCCGTTTGCGCTCCGTCGTCACGTGACGTTGCGTCCCCTAAGCGGGAAGTACGTGTAGTGTTTTCCATATATGGACCGGATTACCGGTGGATTATTCTTATTTATTTTATTTTTTTCAAATTCTGTTTTCTGGTCTTCGTTTTAATCGTTAAATTTAGTTTTATTAATCAAAATGTGATCATGTGTAATTAATTAAAACCACGAATCTTATACAATTTACTGTCAATTTATCAAAAGTTAAGAAAAATTACATGTTTAGGAAATGTGAAATGTTTTATTTTTTCTCACTTTACGTTTTATTGTTACCAAATATGTTTTAGCTATAGCATATTTGAATGTTTAAAAACAACTTTTATTTATTTTTACAATAGTCTTATGGAATTTTGTGTTGTGTATTTTTCTGGTTATCAAATGAAGGTATAAAATATTGATTTAATTGATCTTTTAATGAAAATTATATTTTATTTTTGGCAGATAAAGGGGATTTACTATTAAAATGTAAAACATGGAAGAAATAATGTGTGATTTTTTTTTTTTTTACATATAAATTTTTATTAATTAGTAGTAGTAGTAGTAGGCACGTACATTATACTGAATGATTAATAAAGTTAAACCGAACTTTTATTTTAACGGGTTGCCGTGAATACCTTTAAATTTCTGTGTATATATTTGACGCTTGTTTTACTCAAATGAAACAGTGAAATGCTCATGAAGTGACTCTCAGAGCAGTTCTGGAGATGTTGTTAATGTATTTATGTCCTCATTTAGTGAAACGGCAGACGCTGAAATCACTGCACGTGTCAGTATTACATGTGTAGAAAACGATAAAAAAGACATTTATAAAAAGACACGCAGAACATGCAGGATTCATATTTAAATAGTCTTTTGCGGCATAATATTTATATATATATTATATATTATTTATATGTTGTTGTATTCTACTGTTTCAGCTTTCTCTGGCACTTTGTTATCTTTATATGTATAATACACTTGATTGGCTACGGTGGCTGTCTGGGTACATTCGTTCATTCATACATACAAGTATAAAAATATTCCCTTTTAATGTGTGTAAATTCCACTCTCTGCCCGGAATTGTTACAAACTGTGACACTGAATCTATAAACTCCTGAAGTTCCTCAGCAGAACATATAAATCACTGTTAAATTAAAGAGAACAAAAACACATTCACTGTAAGTCTGATGATTGTTTCAGATGATCTGATGTTGAATCACATTAAACCTGTAGAGAATCATCATCACTCCTCTTTAACATCAGTGATACACAAAGAGTGTGAGAGTGTCATAATGTAGAAACTCACTCAGTGATACTTGAGGATCATCACAGATCAGTGTGGATTGTAACGGTTTGGCAGAAGAAATCAATGAGAGAAAAGTCAGACAGGTCAGTTAAGAAATGCCCAGAAAGTCTTTGATGGTCCTCGAGTGAATAAGTTTCTTAGTGAAGCTGAATTAATGTGACTGCAGGATCCATGAGTGTCTGCTGTTCTGTAACGTGACTGTTTTAGTAAAACACAACGTGGATCCAAGTGAAGTTTATTTAAACAAGACAACAAAAGTAAATTCAGCAATGAACAAAATAAACCAAATACAGGAACTGAAACAAACACACACAATACACTGTAAAAACTTTTACTATGATCTACTCAATTTTTTTGGTGAAACATTTTTACACTGAAAAATATTAAGTAAATTTAAAAGTTGTGAAATCATTTAAATATACTTTAAGAATCAAGTAAATGTAACTAAAAAAATTAAGTAGATTCAACTAGTTCACAAAAAAAAAAAGAAAAAAATTCAGTCATTAATTACTTACCCTCATGTTGTTCCAAACCCGTAAGACCTCTGGTTCATCAACAGAACACAAATATATTTCTGATGAAATCCAAGAGCTTTCTGATCCTCTATAGACAGCAAGGGTCCTACCACTATCAAGACACAGAAATGTAGTAAGGACATTATTAAAATAGTCCATGTGACATCAGTGGTTCAACCGTAATTATATGAAGCTACAGGAATACTTTTTGTGCGCAAAGAAAAGTAAAATAACTTTATTTAACAACTATAATTGAACCACTGATGTCAAATTGACCATTTTATTGATGTCTTTACTGCATTTCTGGGCCTTGAAATTTTCAGTTCCCTTGCAGTCTATCGAGGGCCAGAGAGATCTCGAATTCAATCAAAAATCTCTTTATTTGTGTTCTGAATATGAATAAAGGTCTTAGTGGTTTGGAACAACATGAGGGTGAGTAATTAATTATTTAATTTTCATTTTTGGGTGAACATTTTTTGGGTGAACTGTAGTTTAATCTGGTATACTTTGCAAATGACAACATGTTAAATAAATGTAAATTTTAGCCACTGAACTGTGGATATGCAGATTTTTTTCAGCAAAGAAAAAAAAATCATTAAAAATTACTTGACCTTACAAAAATTAAACTGAGTACAAATCCTTAAATCCTGACATTAAAAACAACAACACCCAACCAAAATGCATTTTTACAATTATACAACACATGGACGATATATATATATATAATAAGGTATTTTTTAGTTATTGAACCTTTATTGAAAGTTTCAGCAGATCCAACTCCAGAAAAAGGTTTCGGAAGACCTCCAAAATATATTTAAAGGGTTAGTTCATCCAAAAATGAATATAAGCCCATGATTCACTCACCCTCATGGCATCTTAGGTGTACATGACGTTCTACTTTTAGACAAATCCAATCGGAGTTATATTAAACATTGTCTTGGCTCTTCCAAGCTCTGTAATGGCATTGGGTGGGTTGTAGTGTTCAACAGTCCAAACAAAAATCAGATAAAGTGCATCCATCCGTAATAAAAAGTGCCTCACACGAGCCCAATGCCGTTATAAAGTTTGGAAGAGCCAGAACAAATTTTAATATAACTCAGATTGGATTTGTTTGAAAGAAGAAAGTCATATACACCTAGGATGCTTTGAGGGTGAGTAAATCATGGACTAATATTCATTTTTGCATGAACTAACCCTTTAAAGTTCTTGGGGTATCGCAGGTCCAAGGCACATGTCAATCCCACAAGATAGGAGCAGGCTCTGCTAAGATCACGGAGTTGGTTGAGGACAGCTAATTCCTCTTGAACATCAATAGGTGGATCAGCAACATCCTGAAGACACAAATGTAAAGAATAGCAGGTTAGAGCTAATATTCAGCCTCTATGTTACACCACAGGGACACAGACAATATGGTTCATATCACCTGGAGAAGCAGACCATCTTCAACATACGCTACAAATCATGACTTTTTTAACATTTCATATATTCTGAAACATTATATTTTCACATATACTGAAACATTATAGTAAACTGCACTTACCTCCTGCCTTGTGTTGTTTTGTAGAAGTTTTTGGACGATGATGTCAGTGCTGTAAAACAAATGTTTTGACCATGAGATTAATAGATTTACACTTCAAATTAATAACAGTAGGGTAGTGGTTGACTGCCCCTTTAAAAATTAGCCAGTGTTACTACAAATTAAAAAAAAAAAAAAACATTAATACAGTAACTATATCCCTTATATGTGTAGTAAAACTATCCAATACAAACAGTAATCAAACTGCCAAAAACATGGTTAACTTACTACACTTTACTACAGTAAAACCATGATTGATTTTGCGCGATAATTTCTTCACTACGTTATGCCTCCGCCATTCGAGTGATTCCGGGTGATGTTTCAGCGGTGCTTTGGTACAAATGTGAGCAGTACGGGCTCTCGGAAAACTTTGCACCGAGTTTACAGTTGTAATTACGCGTTATGCAAAGAGACGTTACGTTAGCTTTTCACACACAGTAATGTTGTAGTTTCTGGCTATTCCGACATGGTGTGAGAACTCACCCAGAGCGACGACCTATAAATCAAGGTTTATTTCAACCGGCCACTGACGCTGCAGCGCACCGGGATTTGTCCCATTACACCAGTTACAATTGCTGAACTACGGATAGACTAGTTTAGTCGCTGTTTTCTGCAGTTACTCACACGTATAGGCTCATCACACAAGTAAATAACAAAGATGAAATCAACTCGGCGGTTAAAGTTAACAGTAATACGGCCGCTCCCCCTCATACACGGGCTATGCTGCTTTAAAATAGGAAATTTTACATACACATTACACCGAACGTGTTGCGTGCCCGAAAACACAGCCAATATTTCATTAACTGTTAATACTGACTTACCTGCATTTTTAAAGGAGTCTTAAGGTGGTTTAAGCCTCAGTTTTCTTGTGACCAGCAAGCAGATTTCCCGTTGTTGACCGCGGTCGTTGTGTCCACGTGATCACGATAGCCGCGAAACTTACTCAATTTCTTAAGTCGATGCAAAATACAAAAGAAATTGATAGAAAATAAGCAGTAATTTCTGTTTATAAAACTGACAAGTTTTATTGCAACTTTCTCAAATATTTTCATTTAAATGTACCAAAAACATTAAGGACATGTGAACAATATAATTTGTTAGTTAAATGCTTATTTTTTTTTATTAAAACATACGTAAGCAGAACAAGTAAATTTGAGATAAAATAAACTGTGGGATTTTTAATTATTAATTTTGGTAAACCCAACTCAAATAATCTCTTTAATGATACTCAGAGATTTTATTAAGTTAATACAAGTTTTTATTTTTGTGATATTTACAAGGCCACTGAATTATTTTTCATACATTCAAAGAACAGCAGACGATAAAGAAGAGAAACACTGGAGATCATATAGACAAGAACAGAGAGGTGTAGACAATGAGTAGCCATGGTAACAGAGGAGGGTTACTATGGAAACAAACAAGGTAGGCAAGGCAACAAGGGAAACAGGAACTAAATACAGGAAGTGAACAAAGAAACAATGGTAACAGTAAAAACACTTCAGCATAAAAGTCCTTAAACAGAAAACAGGAAACACAAGACCATAATCATGACAGTATCATGAACAGTGTGTATCTTTTATAAATTAACCAGACGTTTAAATACATTTAATTTAGCATCAAAAATGGTGCATAAAACATAATGAACACAGAAGATCACACATTTGAGCTTCCACGTTTATTAACTTATTATGAATGAATTACATAAAATATATTATTTAATAACACACAATGATATACATGTAGTTAGAATGAAAGCATTTGTTTCTAATATAAAACTGTATTTGTATAAGCAGAATCATGAATAAGTCTATTCCAGCATTATAATTGTCCTCTGAGGGAGAAAAAGTCTGTTAAATCTGTTCCTGATGGTTTTTTTCTAGTAACTCCTAGCAGGCACCAGACTTCAATATAACTGGTTGATGTTGGACCAGTTGTTGGACAGACGTTGCATTTTGGTTGAAAATAAAAATCGGGTGACGTCAGTATTTGACATCAATTTGACGTTGACTTAATGTTGGATTTTGGTTCCACAACCTAAGAACAACAAAATATCAACATCAGCTGATTTCAGTATTGATCATCAAATCAGTGTTGACATTAGATCAGGGATAAGTAACGTCAGTCCTGAAGTGTCGATGACCTGCAGAGTTTAGTTCCAACTCTAATCAAACACACCTGAACAAACTAATCAAGGTGTTCAGGATCACTAGGGCTACAGGCAGGTGAGGGTTGTTTTCAGGGTTGGAGTTAAACTCTGCAGGATATCGACACTCCAGGACCGACATTGTCAATCCCTGCATTAGATGATGATGAATTGACATTGAATTTTGGTCACCCGACGTCACAACTGAAACTGAACCAAATATCAATGTCTTATGTCGTTGTGTTCCCAATGGGCTGTTTATCATATGCCTTAGATGTGATAATTAAAAATTAAACTTACCATTTTAATTATATTTTTGTTTTGTTTAAAGATAATGATGTTAAATGAGTTCATGAAGTCTTCAGATAGTCTGTTGAAGTTGATTGAGATTCAGTTGCTCCTCATATGAGGTTGTAGTTGGAGGTCTTCAGCTCTCCTTCACCAGGAGCTTCATTCTGCTTTCTATGGAGAGTCAAATGTCACTTGTTTTAACTTGCTTCCATTTACACTGCAAACATCAAAAGCAAAAAAAAAAAAAAAGTCTTGGCAATCTTTAATCCAAAGCTATACATTTTCTTCTTCTCTGTAATAACATTCCTTCTCTGATGACGTCAGTTTGACAGATTGTGCTGAACATCCTTTACAGTCTTCAAACTGTTCTGTTGTCATGAGTGAGAGACAGAGAGGAGGAGCACTAAAATAAAACCAGCCCTATATTCAACATTCTGTTTCCAGCTGCAAATACCACAAATTCCCCAAACAAAGTCTGGTAGCAAACTCTGGTTCATGGTGACCTTTAACCAAACCAGGCTTGTTCACTAAAACATTTCTCTCTGCCTGGCCCCATGTTCAAACTTGAGCCACCAAACTATAAAGCTCACACCAAGCTTGGTGTTGTCAAGCCAAATTGGTGGAAGTGAGGGCGTGCTCAAACACCACCTATGGCTCTGACAGACTGACCATCCATGAATATGAACAAATGCATTTAAAATATATTAACACAAACTTAAATTAAGATTTTATTAAATGCATTTATTCACAAATTTTATAATGTTACTTTAGTTATTTATTTTCTATTAAATTTGTTTTATTTTTCATTAATTCATTTTTATTAAATCTATTTATTTATTCACTTGATTTAAACAATATGTTCGCTTCATTATATATTATACTTTATGTCATTAAGTTAGCATTAAATGTATTTGTTTACTTAATTTTATAGTTTATTTGTTAACTGTATCAAGTAAAAAAAAAAAAAAAAGAGGAGCATATATATATATATATATATATATATATACAATTTAAAATAAATACATTTAAAGTATCTAAGTAAAATAAATTATTAAAAAATAAGTAATACATTTAATAAAACTTAATGAAATTAAGTATAATGAATAATGAAGTGAATATATTAAATGAATAAATAGATTTAATAAAAATAAAAATAAGTAATGAACAAATAGAATAAAAATAAATGAACAAATGCATTTAAGTGAAATATATAAATATATATTTTATTAAATGCATTTAATTTATTTATTCACTAATTTATTCACTATTCACTAATTGTATAATGTTACTTTAGTTATTTATTTTATAATAAATGTATTCTATTTTTTCATTAATTATTTTTTATTACATTTATTTATTTATTCACTTAATATGTTTGCTTCATTATTTATTATACTTAATTTCAATAAGTTTTTTTAGTAAATGTATTTATTTACTTAATTTTATAATTTATGTATTCACTGTATTAAGTCAAATGTATTATTTAAAAAAATACATTTAAAATAACAAAGTAAAGCAACTGAGTAAAATAAGTTATAAATTGAAGTAAATACATTTAATAAAAACCTAATGAAATTAAGAATAATAATAAATGAAGTGAATATATTTAATGCATAAATAGATTTAATAAAATGTAAGTAATGACTAAAAACAGTAAAAAGAAATGAACAAATGCATTTAAGCAAAATATATTAATAAAAATAAAAATTAAGTTTTTTTAATGAAATGCATTTATTCATTAAATTTGTAATGTTACTTATTTAGTTGTTTATTTTCTATTTCATTTACTCTATTTTTTTCATTACTTAATTTTTATTAAATCTATTTATTTATTCACTTGATATGTTCACTTCATATGACTTTTTTAGTATGTGTTTATTATTTAGCATTAAAATGTGCTTTATAAGTACTTATAAACAGCCAATATGCTAAAAAGCAACTAATTAACAGTGAGAATTGGTCCTTCAAATGAAGCTTAACCATTTTATTTTATTTTATTTTATAAAAATATACATTTTTATTTTAATAATGAATGTTAAATTTAGAAGATCAAGCTAGATTAATGCAACAATTGTCACTGTAATTAATGACTGTGTGTCTGTAAGATCTTGTGCATCTACTATCTGTAGTGTTATTCATTCAATATGGTTTTGTTATGAAAATGTGTAAGAGATGAAAGACGGAGAACAGACACAGACATCATTTTTCAGTTTGATTGTGTTGATGCCCATTATTGTCTCATCCACTATAAATAAATAATAGTTTGTTGAAATCTGTGGATGAAAATAGTTCCACCTGCTGGTCAGAACAGATACTGTACTGCTGACTGAAAGTCAAAACCTCATTTTGAGTTTTAACACATGAATTGTGTTGTTTGCTCATTTCACAGTGACAGTAGTTCGTGTTCAACCTGATAAAAATGTGTTCATAGGAGAGAAAGTCACTCTCACATGTCACACACAGCAGACAAGACACTGGCAGTACAGCTGGTATAAAGATGGAAAACCAGTTAACGGTGCAGGACAAGACCAGAACTATATAATCTCTTCTGTGGATTCACGTTATGATGGTGTGTACAGCTGTAGAGTATCTCAGTCTCCACATCACTCACAGTACAGTGAAGTTAAACTGACAGTATCAGGTGAGTGTGTTCATTTGTTCTTCAACAGAATCACTGTTTGTTTTTCTTAACACTGTATTGTCTGCAGCATTTAACTTATGTTACCACAGTGGTGTTTCTGTTTAGAGACAGAAAAAAAAAGGTGACCTAGATTTTATATTCATTTTAGTAAATGAGATTCTTAGAAAATATGTTTTGTTTGCATTAATGTGCACATTGAATCTACATTAGTAATCAGATATTCGCAATATATTTTTAGATGTATTTTAAGATAAATATAAGGTTCAAGCCTCAAGATCTCACATTAACTTCAGCATTTAAAATAGTTTCCACTTGCTTCTATTTTTGTTTTATCATGACAATCAACACATTCACATAAACAGATCAACTCTGAACATAAAACAAGCTAAAGTCACAACAGAACAACAGCAAAATAAAAGCGCAAATAATGAGAAAAATACTAAGACAGTTCAACTGTATAAATTATTCATGTCGCAGTGCATGCTGGGAGTCATGGATGAGTTTGTATTATGGTGGCTCCCATCATGCACTGCAGCATGAAGCTTTATGTTGATTGTCATCATTGTTGAGGTTCATTCACTGATTCATGTTGTCTGTGTGTGTCTGAATAATACAGACTTGTGTTTTTAAACTCATTCAAAAAACATTATTATCAAACTACTATAATTGTAGATTAATAACATCACACATATATTAAACTCTAGAATCAACCATCATCAGCTGATCTCATTTCTTTTGGCTTTTTTTTAACCATAACAAATGTGGCTCATAAACACAATTACAGCAGCCAGAAAAAGAAAAAGAAAAAAGTCATGTTAAAGAAGTTAAGGGTCAAGAGCCCAACTAAAGCAAACACTAACCATGTGGTGACTTCAAATTAAACATTTTTTACACCATATCAACTAGTGTTGGGTTAGAGTCCACCTAAGTCGAGTCGAGTCCGAGACGAGTCCGAGTCCAACGAAACACTACTGTTTGTCAGAATCTTAACATTGTTTTAACCCTGGGGTGCACAAAATCCCAAATCTCCAGCCCCAGTTAGACACACCTGAACCAGCTAATCAAGCTCTTACTAGGCATACTAGAAACCCCCTGGCAGGTGTGTTGAGGCAAGTTGGAGCTAAACCAAGAACCAGGACCGAGTTTGGGCACCCCTGTTTTTAACCTTTACAACTAGAAAAACGCAATGTCAAATAAAATGTAAGAAAAGCAAACCTCTAGTGGATCTTGCCAGTTTGATTTTTGATTTTACGACATCTCATAAGTGTCCTGCTCTGCAAACTTAAAGTCATGTAACAGAAGTTATGGCTGACTTATACTGACATATTTCAGAGTGAAACAGGTTTTAGAATGTGATAAATTATAGGGGGGGACTTGACTTTATTCATTGATGTAGTAAATGTATAAATTCAAGGGTGGGGGTAAAGGAGTAGGTATCTTGGTGAATGGGACCTTAACCCTTTAACTGTCACTCTGAACACAGACATAAAAATGCACTATCCAGACTTAAATTTTTATAATTCATGAATGAAAACATTTTGTAATATGATTTTGATGTACATTTTCCGTGGTAATGCAATGTCTGATTTTAAAATGCCTTTCAAAGGATGAATTTGAGATTTTAAGTTTTGAACTGATATGTTTTCTAAAGCACGATAGGGAAAAAGCCAACAAAGAAAGTCTTTTATAGGTCAGAACTCATGTTATAATGTAGATTTTTTAAGTTACACTCTTGACACATATTAATCTATTACTTTTCCTACACACTTTGTAACACAAAATATGGTAAAATATCTATTAAGGAGTCTTAGACCTCTCCGACGATGTATAGTTTGTCATGAGTAGATTAGGGTTTTTTTGTAATATGATGAAGTAAACTTCCCACTGAGCAGACAGTGACAATTAAAGGGTTAAGAGCAGAAAATGCACCTCTTTTATTTATGATTGTGGCTGTGTGTGTTTTGGGTTTTATATGACTTTTTTTTTCTTGGATGAAAATGAGGCTGTGAGGGATAAATCTAGTCTTTACAATGGCACACATTGTGTATAAAGCCCTACATATACTTTCCATAAGTCACAGCAAACTCAGACCTGTTTTATTTTTGAATGCATTTATAGTTACATTAATTACAATAAATTACATTATACAAAGAAAAATTGATGATGTACCATTGAATTACTAGAAAATCATGCACACCCAAGGTGGTTTTGGACCCATAAAAACTGTTGCTGCAAAGATGTTAGAAAAAATATTTTTCTTTGAAGCTAGAAACTGCCACCATGTTTAAATAATAATAATAATTTCAATACAGAAAAAAATAATCAACTAATGTAAGTAAAACATTCTCAAGCTTACTGAAGACAAGTAAACTCTCCAAGTAGGCCTATTACTTACTATCTTTAAAAAATATTATTTTTATTTGTATTTTTGATTAATATATTTATTTATCCTTTTGTTTGTATCTTTTTAAAAATATTTTTTTTTTTTTTTTACGTAGGTCTATCTAAAGACTATTACAGAAACAGACTACATACATTTCTTGAAGTAATAAATGTTAAAATAAAACACTGCAGAATCTTCACTGTATACGTTAAATATGATTCTTATTACAGTTAATAAGTGATTCAGTCGAGAACAGTGAGTGATTTTCTCTTTTTTTTCTGTTGCTTGATTATTGTTTGAGGCGGTCGGCTGCTGCAGGTTTACGCTGCTGTCGCTTTAAGATCTGACGCACAAATCAAATATTTTGACACATCAGTATTTCTCCCAACTGTTCAGGTTTACTTAGGACAAAACTTAATTTACATGAATAGTCTCCAAGACGAGTGTGTTTGTATCAATAACAGAACCTATTAGAAGCGAAAGAGAACTGGGCATTCACACACTGACTGAGAGACGCGTTCTGTGAGCGCGCTTTGAGTGTGTGCGCACATAAACACGTCAGCTTTCAAGTAGCTACTGGACAAGACTTAAAAACACATGCAAATACTGAATATCACTTTCGTGATAATGCATCGAGTCAGTGACATTTCCGTCAACTTTCTCTGGACTCGGATGGACTCGGAATATTTTCCGACTCCGAAAGGCTCGAGTCCGTGACAAGTCCGAGTCACCTAAAAATTGTACTCGAGACCGGACTCGAGTCTGAGTACCCCAACTCTAATATCAGCATCTAAATCTCTGTTAATTCTCAATAAGAGCTTTACCAAAATAAAGTCCAACTGAGGTTTGTTTCCCAAAAGCATCTATGATCACAGTTTCTGTCTTTACCAATAGAGTTTAATGGAACTTGTATCTGTTTTCTAATAATGATTTTGTGAAACACATGTTTGTGGTTTGTATCATGATGGTGGTTCAACAAACTCAGGATTACAGGATTAGTCTTGAGTTGACAAAACCAAACCAATCTGATCTGACTTTGTTGATACTTTCACTGATGTGTTTTCTTTAAGTTGTCCTCTTTCATGGACAGCTCATTTCATCTTTTTGTGTAAATGTGTCTAAATTCTTCATATTTTTCAGTCTTTTAATCTTTGGCAGTGATTGGCACTCGTGAGAAGTGAATCACAGTTTCAAGGCGTGTGATTGGCTGTTCACTAATGATGTCACATTTAAGTTGATCAGTGAAAGTTGTGAAGTTAGTTTATATAGTTGATGATACACATAAGTATACAGAGATTAAAATCATTCTAAGTTTATACAGTATGTCGTCATGTTTAATAAATGCTTTGAAAATTGAAACCTCTGACTGAAAACAGTTTCATCAGCCAGAAACAGGAACTGTTCAATAATGTTTTAATAACTTTCTCGTTTCAAATCTAGTTAATTTGACAAATGAAATAAACCAATTAAGAGGGGAAAATAATAATAATAATAATAATCTCAATAAAACAGAAAGTTTGATCCAAGTGCAGTTTAAAACTTATTTAAATAAGACATCAAAAGTAAATTAATCAGTGAACAAGATGAACCAAGTACAGAAACTGAAATAAACGCACACAATACATCCATGTAGAACCAGACAATAAACAAAAGAAACATTTACATTTATTCATTTATCAGACGCTTTTATCCAGAGCGACTTACAAGTGGAGAATATGTCAAGCGATTTGTCTTAAAGAGGCAAAACGACTTAGGAAGTGCTCATAATACCATAAAGCAGGCATTGTTCAGATAAGTACAAGCTAGAAGGGGAAAGAGAGTTGGATAAAAAGTGTTTTTTGTCAAATGATAGTGTCGAAAGAGATGAGTTTTCAGCAGTCAGTTGAAAGTTGTTAGGGAGTTGGCATTCCGGATAGCAATGGGAAGATCATTCCACCAGCCAGGAACGGTGTAAGAGAATGTTCTGGACAGCAATTTTGTGCTGCTTTGTGATGGTACAACGAGGCGTCGCTCACTGGTGGATCTCAGACTTCTGGAGGGAGTGTAGATTGGTAGCAGTGAGTGGAGGTAAGCGGGTGCTGAGCCTGTGGCTGTTCTGTAAGCAAGCATCAGTGTCTTAAATTTGTTACGACCGGGAGCCAGTGCAGGGTGATAAAGAAAGGTGTGACATGGGCCCTTTTGCATTCTGAATAATTTGTAGAGGTTTGATTGTGCATGAAGGAAACACTGGAGATTATAAAGATAAGAAGGGACAGGTGTAGGCAATGAGTAGCCATGGTAACAGATGACTGTAACTATGGAAACAAACAAGGAAAGCAGTGGAAAAAGTAAAAGGGAACCTAAACACAGGAAGTGAACACAGAAACAATGGGGACAGAAAAACACTTCAACATAAAAGTCCTTAAACACAAAACAGAGAAACGCAAAATTTAATTTAGCATCAAAAATTGTGCATTAAATATAATGAACACAGAAGGTCTTACATTTGAGCTTCCATGTTTATTAATGTATTATTAATCAATTAAATAAAATAGATGATTTAATAACATACAATATTTAAAACATCTGATATGTATGTAGTCACTCAAAATGAAAGCATTTGTTTCTAATATTAAACTGTATTTTTATAAGCAGAATCATGAACGTTTCTTTTCTGGTGTCATTGTTTTCCTCTGCATGAGGGACAAGAACCAAACCAAAGACTATTCAAGGTTATTACCTATTTTAATAAACATTATTTTGTTAACTCTTTATCAAATGCCTGATTCTCTATTTTTGTTTTGTTTAAAGTATCATGAGAGCTTCATATCATCGTATCAAACCAATCATGACATGAGTGAATCATTACACAATATTACTAACTAATATTTACTGTAGTCACTGTGGTTACAGGTGATATTCATGACTAAAATGACTTGAGTGAGAGAATTCAATACAGATGAGTTTTGTACTTAAGTCAGAGAGAATGAGGTGACTTACAGATAATGATGTTAAATGAGTTCATGAAGTCTTCAGATAGTCTGTTGAAGTTGATTGAGATTCAGTTGCTCCTCATATGAGGTTGTAGTTGGAGGTCTTCAGCTCTCCTTCACCAGGAGCTTCATTCTGCTTTCTATGGAGAGTCAAATGCCACTTGTTTTAACTTGCTTCCATTTACACTGCAAACATCAAAAGCAAAAAAAAAAAAAAGTCTTGGCAATCTTTAATCCAAAGCTATACATTTTCTTCTTCTCTGTAATAACATTCCTTCTCTGATGACGTCAGTTTGACAGATTGTGCTGAACATCCTTTACAGTCTTCAAACTGTTCTGTTGTCATGAGTGAGAGACAGAGAGGAGGAGCACTAAAATAAAACCAGCCCTATATTCAATATTCTGTTTCAGTTGGAAATACGTCACTATTCTGAAATAAAGTCAGTAGCAACTTGCGGTTCTCAGTTTTGTTCATTTAAAACATTTTCTGAAAACACCTTCAGCCAAGTGTTCAAATTGTTTTGGCCACTATAAAGTCACAATTAAGTCGACTTGTGAAGTGTCAAACAAGAAGTGAGGCTGTGTTTGACCTAATGTGGTTTGGACTTCTATAGTTTGTTTTGTTTAGTTTAGTATATTAAGTACAAAGTTAGTGTGTGGAAATACAGCACTTTAAGTACATTATGAAAGTGAACTAAGTGTACTGAGGTAAAATGTATTTTACTGCACTTTTTTACCTATAGGTGCAGTAAATGTTCAGTCAGACATTGATTTCAAATATGAACAAATGCATTTAAAATATATTAACACAAATTTAAATTAAGATTTTATTAAATGCATTTATTCACTAATTTTATAATGTTACTTTGGTTATTTATTTTCTATTAAATTTATTTAATTTTTTCATTAATTCATTTTTATTAATCTATTATGAATGTTTATTAAGTTCGCTTCATTGTGTATATATATATATATATATATATATATACAATATAAATTGTATATATATATATACAATTTAAAATAAATACATTTAAAATAACCAAGTAAAATAAATTATTAAAAAATAAGCAATACATTTAATAAAAACTTAATAAAATTAAGTATAATAAATAATGAAGTGAATATATAAAATTAATAAATAGATTTAATAAAAATTAAGTAATGGAAAAATAGAATAAAAATAAATGAACAAATGCATTTAAGTGAAATATATAAATATATATATATATATATATATATATATATATATATATTATATTATTAAATGCATTTAATTTATTTATTCGCTAATTTATTTACTATTCACTAATTTTATAATGTTACTTTAATTATCTATTACATTTATCTTTATCTTTAATTTTCTATTACATTTATTCTATTTTTTTCATTAATTCATTTTTATTACATTTACTTATTTATTCACTTAATATGTTTGCTTCATTATTTATTATACTTAATGTCAATAAGTTTTTTATTAAATGTATTTCTTTACTTCATTTTATAATTTATTTATTCACTGTATTAAGTCAAATGTATTAATATTAAATATTATTAAATAATATTATTATTAATATTAGTAATAACTACATAAAACAACTGAGTAAAATAAATTATAAGTAAACTGAAGTAAATACATTTAATAAAAACGTAATGAAATGAAGAATAATAAATAATGAAGTGAATATATTAAATGCATAAATAGATGTAATAAAACATAAGTAATGACAAAAAGGCAATAAAAAGAAATGAACAAATGGGTTTAAGTAAAATATATTAATAAAAATAAACAGTAAGCTTTTATTAAATGCATTTATTCACTAAATTTGTAATGTTACTTTAGTTATTTATTTTCTATTATTTTTCATTAATTAATTTTTATTAAATCTATTTATTTATTCACTTGATACGTTCACTTCATATGACTTTTTTAGTATGTTTATTATTTAGCATTATTATGTACTTAGTATTTATAAACACAGCCAATATGCTAAAAAGCAACTAATTAATAGTGAGAATTGGTCCTTCAAATAAAGCTTAACCATTTTATTTTATTTGTTTTATTATAATAATGAATGTTAAATTTAGAAGAGCAAGCTAGATTAATGCAACAATTGTCACTGTAATTAATGACTGTGTGTCTGTAAGATCTTGTGCATCTACTATCTGTAGTGTTATTCATTCAATATGGTTTTGTTATGAAAATGTGTGAAAAAGAGATGAAAGACTGAGAACAGACACAGACATCATTTTTCAGTTTGATTGTGTTGTAGCCCATTATTGGGGGTCATGTTAAAAAGTTAAGGGTCAAGGGCCGAATTAAAGCAAATTCTAACCACTATTGTGGTGATTTCAAATAAAATATTTTCTACACAACATTTAAACCTCAAATTAACCCCCTTTAATTCTCAATAAGAACTTTACTGAAATAAAGTCTAACTGAGGTTTGTTTCCCAAAAGTATCTATGATCACAGTTTCTGTCTTTACTAATAGAGTTTAATGGAACTTGTATCTGTTTTCTAATGATGATTTTGTGAAACACATGTTTGTGGTTTGTATCATGATGGTGGTTCAACAAACTCAGGATTACAGGATTAGACTTGAGTTGACAAAACCAAACCAATCTGATCTGACTTTATTGATACTTGTACTGATGTTTTCTTTAAGTTGTTCTGTTTCATGGACAGCTCTTTTCATCTTTCTGTGTAAATGTGTCTAAATTCTTCATATTCTAAGTTTATACAGTATCATCATGTTTAAGAAATGCTTTAAAATGAAATCATCTTACTCCTGACATAATGCATCACATTTTATCATTACTGTATCACTATCAACTACATTAAGTCACATATTCAGTTTTCAAGAGTCTGTTTTCTTCTGTTCACAGATTTACCCACATCTACACTGACTGTGACACCAGACAGTCCTGTATTCACTGGAGAGACAGTCAATCTGAAGTGTGAGATAAAGTCTGATCACAATAATTGGAGATATGATTGGTATAAAGGCAACAGAAACAACAGAGTAATGTTACAGACGTCTGATCATTACACTGTAAACAGAGACACTCTCACTATCAGAGGAGCTACTGAGTCTGATCAGGATCAGTACTGGTGTAAAGGACAGAGAGGTGGAAGACCACAATCATCACATTTCAGCTCTGATGTTTATGTCACTGTTAATGGTGAGTTGAATATCATTGTCCTCCTAAACTACATGAAAATGAGATTCAGATGTGACACTGAATCTACAAGCTTCTTAAGTTCCCTGTGTAACATAAAATAATATGAAGTTTAGGGGAACAAAAAATATCACACTCACTGTAAATATGATGATTGTTTCAGATGATCTGATGATGAATCACATTAAACCTGGGGCCAGTTGCATAAAAGTTTTAGACTAGTTGTACTGTCCTCAACATAGCTTTAGTGTTTTGACAGTCAGCTAAACTCCCTTCCCTCACACAACTCTGAAGACAAGAAGTTCGTTTGCCCACAGGTTTAATGGTCTTGGGTATGGAGTGAAACTACAAATAAACAAATGAAGACATTATGTATTAATCTCCAGAAACTCACAAAACTACAGAATCCTAAAGTATAATATTCTGTACTGCTTGGAAATACACATAGCCTTTTCTTACATAAATATACAGTAGAGCAAATACCTCAGTGAAAATGATTAGTGATTCACTTAACCATAACCATTCACATTTATATACAGGTATAATGAACATTAAAGTAAATCTACTGAATACTTACAAGCGATGCTGTTGCAAAGTTAACGATTACAGAAATATATGGCGATTGAAGAGAGCCATCGTTATCGCTGCCCACACGGAGCGCACACTTCTTCCTGATTCACGTGAAGAGCAGAAATCGCATTAAACTCGCCACTAGATGGAGCTCTAAACCGTTAATAAAATGAATAGGTGAATTACTGTCATTTAAAGAATTATAATCAATAAACAAAATCTCTTATGAAATGAAACACTAAACATGAAATCTCTTTAAATCAAACTTGTTCCAGCACACTAGTTTTAAGTTAGTCAGCCACTTATTTATTTATTGATTTGTTTGTTTGTTTTTCTTTAAGACTGGTCATATATTTTTACAGATTTTCTTACATAAAACATAGATTAGTCTCAGTTGAATCCAAAAAACTGCTAGTTGGTCAGACTAGTTTTTAAGACTCTGTCTTAAGATACACACTTTTTTCCATTACTTAATTTTATTAAATCTATTTATTTATTCACTTAATATGTTCACTTCATTATTAACTACACTTAGCGTTATTAAGTTGTTATTGCATGTCTTTATTTACTTTATTTTATAATGTATTTATTAACTGTATTAAGTAAAATTTATTAATAAAATTAATGCATTTATAAAATATATATATCAGAGAGAATGAGGTGACTTACAGATAATGATGTTAAATGAGTTCATGAAGTCTTCAGATAGTCTGTTGAAGTTGATTGAGATTCAGTTGCTCCTCATATGAGGTTGTAGTTGGAGGTCTTCAGCTCTCCTTCACCAGGAGCTTCATTCTGCTTTCTATGAAGAGTCAAATGTCACATGTTTTAACTTGCTTCCATTTACATTGCAAACATCAAAAGCAAAAAAAAAAAAAAAAAAGTCTTGGCAATCTTTAATCCAAAGCTATACATTTTCTTCTTCTCTGTAATAACATTCCTTCTCTGATGACGTCAGTTTGACAGATTGTGCTGAACATCCTTTACAGTCTTCAAACTGTTCTGTTGTCATGAGTGAGAGACAGAGAGGAGGAGCACTAAAATAAAACCAGCCCTATATTCAATATTCAGTTTCAGTTGTAAATACGTCACTATTCTGAAATAAAGTCAGTAGCAACTTGCGGTTCTCGGTTTTGTTCATTTAAAACATTTTCTGAAAACACCTTCAGCCAAGTGTTCAAATTGTTTTGGCCACTATAAAGTCACAATTAAGTCGACTTGTGAAGTGTCAAACAAGAAGTGAGGCTGTGTTTGACCTAATGTGGTTTGGACTTCTATAGTTTGTTTTGTTTAGTTTAGTATATTAAGTACAAAGTTAGTGTGTGGAAATACAGCACTTTAAGTACATTATGAAAGTGAACTAAGTGTACTGAGGTAAAATGTATTTTACTGCACTTTTTTACCTATAGGTGCAGTAAATGTTCAGTCAGACATTGATTTCAAATATGAACAAATGCATTTAAAATATATTAACACAAATTTAAATTAAGATTTTATTAAATGCATTTATTCACTAATTTTATAATGTTACTTTGGTTATTTATTTTCTATTAAATTTATTTAATTTTTTCATTAATTCATTTTTATTAATCTATTATGAATGTTTATTAAGTTCGCTTCATTATATATATATATATATATATATATACAATTTAAAATAAATACATTTAAAATAACCAAGTAAAATAAATTATTAAAAAATAAGCAATACATTTAATAAAACTTAATGAAATTAAGTATAATAAATAATGAAGTGAATATATAAAATTAATAAATAGATTTAATAAAAATTAAGTAATGGAAAAATAGAATAAAAATAAATGAACAAATGCATTTAAGTGAAATATATAAATATAATTATATTATTAAATGCATTTAATTTATTTATTCGCTAATTTATTTACTATTCACTAATTTTATAATGTTACTTTAATTATCTATTACATTTATCTTTATCTTTAATTTTCTATTACATTTATTCTATTTTTTTCATTAATTCATTTTTATTACATTTACTTATTTATTCACTTAATATGTTTGCTTCATTATTTATTATACTTAATGTCAATAAGTTTTTTATTAAATGTATTTCTTTACTTCATTTTATAATTTATTTATTCACTGTATTAAGTCAAATGTATTAATATTAAATATTATTAAATAATATTATTATTAATATTAGTAATAACTACATAAAACAACTGAGTAAAATAAATTATAAGTAAACTGAAGTAAATACATTTAATAAAAACGTAATGAAATTAAGAATAATAAATAATGAAGTGAATATATTAAATGCATAAATAGATGTAATAAAACATAAGTAATGACAAAAAGGCAATAAAAAGAAATGAACAAATGGGTTTAAGTAAAATATATTAATAAAAATAAACAGTAAGCTTTTATTAAATGCATTTATTCACTAAATTTGTAATGTTACTTTAGTTATTTATTTTCTATTATTTTTCATTAATTAATTTTTATTAAATCTATTTATTTATTCACTTGATACGTTCACTTCATATGACTTTTTTAGTATGTTTATTATTTAGCATTATTATGTACTTAGTATTTATAAACACAGCCAATATGCTAAAAAGCAACTAATTAATAGTGAGAATTGGTCCTTCAAATAAAGCTTAACCATTTTATTTTATTTGTTTTATTATAATAATGAATGTTAAATTTAGAAGAGCAAGCTAGATTAATGCAACAATTGTGACTGTAATTAATGACTGTGTGTCTGTAAGATCTTGTGCATCTACTATCTGTAGTGTTATTCATTCAATATGGTTTTGTTATGAAAATGTGTAAGAGATGAAAGACTGAGAACAGACACAGACATCATTTTTCAGTTTGATTGTGTTGTAGCCCATTATTGGGGGTCATGTTAAAAAGTTAAGGGTCAAGGGCCCAATTAAAGCAAATTCTAACCACTATTGTGGTGATTTCAAATAAAATATTTTCTACACAACATTTAAACCTAAATCAAATTAACCCCCCTTAATTCTCAATAAGAACTTTACTGAAATAAAGTCTAACTGAGGTTTGTTTCCCAAAAGTATCTATGATCACAGTTTCTGTCTTTACCAATAGAGTTTAATGGAACTTGTATCTGTTTTCTAATGATGATTTTGTGAAACACATGTTTGTGGTTTGTATCATGATGGTGGTTCAACAAACTCAGGATTACAGGATTAGACTTGAGTTGACAAAACCAAACCAATCTGATCTGACTTTGTTGGTACTTGTACTGATGTGTTTTCTTTAAGTTGTTCTCTTTCATGGACAGCTCTTTTCATTCTAAGTTTATACAGTATCATCATGTTTAAGAAATGCTTTCAAAATTGAAATTGTACTTATTTTCCCTGAAAATGTATTTATTTTAATATTACTTTTATTCATTTATTATTTTTTTCTTTCTTTCTTTTTCTTTCTTTCTTTCTTTCTTTCTTGTTCACAGATTTACCCACATCTACACTGACTGTGACACCAGACAGTCCTGTATTCACTGGAGAGACAGTCAATCTGAAGTGTGTGATTGAGTCTCACAGTAACTGGAGACAGAGAAATGGCCTGACATATGACAAGAGATATGACCGGTCACCTGTGTGGAGATATGAGTGGTATAAAGGCAACACAAACACTCCAGTGTCACAGACGTCTGATCATTACACTGTAAATAGAGACACTCTCAGTATTGTAAAAGCTATTTCAACTGATGCGGGTCAGTACTGGTGTAAAGGACAGAGAGATGGAAGACCACAATCATCACATTTCAGCTCTGCTGTTTATGTCACTGTTAATGGTGAGTTGAATATTATTGTCCTCCTAAACTACATGAAAATGAGATCCAGATGTGACACTGAATCTACAAGCTTCTTAAGTTCCCTGTGTAACATAAAATAATATTAAGTTTAGGGGAACAAAAAATATCACACTCACTTTAAGTCTGATGATTGTTTCAGATGATCTGATGATGAATCACATTAAACCTGGGGCCAGTTGCATAAAAGTTTTAGACTAGTTGTACTGTCCTCAACATAGCTTTAGTGTTTTGACAGTCAGCTAAACTCCCTTCCCTCACACAACTCTGAAGACAAGAAGTTCGTTTGCCCACAGGTTTAATGGTCTTGGGTATGGAGTGAAACTACAAATAAACAAATGAAGACATTATGTATTAATGTCCAGAAACTCACAAAACTACAGAATCCTAAAGTATAATATTCTGTACTGCTTGGAAATACACATAGCCTTTTCTTACATAAATATACAGTAGAGCAAATACCTCAGTGAAAATGATTAGTGATTCACTTAACCATAACCATTCACATTTATATACAGGTATAATGAACATTAAAGTAAATCTACTGAATACTTACAAGCGATGCTGTTGCAAAGTTAACGATTACAGAAATATATGGCGATTGAAGAGAGCCATCGTTATCGCTGCCCACACGGAGCGCACACTTCTTCCTGATTCACGTGAAGAGCAGAAATCGCATTAAACTCGCCACTAGATGGAGCTCTAAACCGTTAATAAAATGAATAGGTGAATTACTGTCATTTAAAGAATTATAATCAATAAACAAAATCTCTTATGAAATGAAACACTAAACATGAAATCTCTTTAAATCAAACTTGTTCCAGCACACTAGTTTTAAGTTAGTCAGCCACTTATTTATTTATTGATTTATTTGTTTGTTTGTTTTTCTTTAAGACTGGTCATATATTTTTACAGATTTTCTTACATAAAACATAGATTAGTCTCAGTTGAATCCAAAAAACTGCTAGTTGGTCAGACTAGTTTTTAAGATACACTAGTTTTCTTAAGATACACACTTTTTTCCATTACTTAATTTTATTAAATCTATTTATTTATTCACTTAATATGTTCACTTCATTATTAACTATACTTAGCGTTATTAAGTTGTTATTGCATGTCTTTATTTACTTTATTTTATAATGTATTTATTAACTGTATTAAGTAAAATTTATTAATAAAATTAATGCATTTATAAAATAACTAAGTCAAATAAATTATAAAATGAAATAAATACATTTAATAAAGACTTAATGAAATTAAGTATAATAAATAATGACGTGAACATTTTAAATAAATAAATAAATAAATAGATTTAATAAAACTGAGAAAAAATAAATAAAAAAGGAAGTTAATTAATGCATTTCAGCTAAATATATTAATAAAATTACAAATAAGTGTATTAAATGCATTTATTCACTAATTTCTAAATGTTATTTATTTATTTATTTAATTTATTTATTTTTCTTCAAATCATCCATTGTTTCTTTTTTATTACTTAATGTTTATTACATGTATTCATTTATTCACTTAATATGATCAATTCATTATTTATTATACTTAATTTCATTAAGTATTTATTAAATGTATTTATTTACTTCATTTTATAGTTTATTTGTTAACTGTATCAAATAAAATATATTAATAAAAAAATTAAAATAAATACAAGTAAGTAAAATTAATTATAAGTATATACATTTAATTTAAAAAAACTGAATGAAATTAAGTGTAATAAATAATGAAGTGAATATATTAAATGAATAAATGGATTTAATAAAATAAAGTAATGAAAAAATAGAATAAAAAGAAATGAACAAATGCATTTAAGTAAAATATATTAATAAAAATTAAGTTTTTATTAAATGCATTTATTCGCTAATTTTGTAATGTTACTTATTTAGTTTTTTTTTTATTTTCAATTACATTTGTTCTATTATTTTGTTATTACTTAATTTGTATTAAATCTATTTATTTATTCACCTAATATGTTCACTTCATAATACTTTTTTTTTTAAATTATGTGTTTATTATTTAGCATTATTACAACAATTATTATTAAAAACAGCCAATATGCTAATAAGCAACTAATTAATATAGAGAATTTGTCATTGAAATAAAGTCTTACTATTTTATTTATTTTATTCTAATAATGAATGTTAAATTTAGAAGAGTAAGCTAGATTAATGCAACAATTGTCACTGTAATTAATGACTGTGTGTCTGTAAGATCTTGAGCATCTACTATCTGTAGTGTTATTCATTCAATATGGTTTTGTTATGAAAATGTGTAAGAGATGAAAGACTGAGAACAGACACAGACATCATTTTTCAGTTTGATTGTGTTGATGCCCATTATTGTCTCATCCGCTATAAATAAATAATAGTTTGTTTAAATCTGTGGATGAAAATAGTTCCACCTGCTGGTCAGAACAGATACTGTACTGCTGACTGAAAGTGAAAACCTCATTTTGAGTTTAACACATGAATTTGTTCATTTAACAGTGAGACCCAAACCTATAGTTCATGTTCATCCTGATAAAAATGTGTTCAGAGGAGAGAAAGTCAATTTCACATGTGACATACAGCAGACAAGAGACTGGCAGTACAACTGGAATAAAGACGGAAATCATGTTTACAGTGCAGGAGACCAGAACTATATAATCTCATCTGTGAATCAGTCTCATAGTGGTGTGTACAGCTGTTATGGATCTCACTCAGAAGCTCAACATCAGTCAGATCCATATCACTCAGAGTCCAGTGATGGAGTTAAACTGACAGTATCAGGTGAGTGTGTTCATTTGTTCTTCAACAGAATCATTGTTTGTTTTTTTTAACACTGTATTGTCTGCAGCATTTAACTTATGTTACCACAGTGGTGTTTCTGTTTAGAGAAAAAAAAAGTGACCTAAATTTTATATTCATTTTAGCAAATGAGATTCAATAGAAAATATGTTTTGTCTGCATTAATGTGCACATTTAATCTAAATTAGTAATCAGATACTCACAATATATTTTAAGAAGTATTTTAAGATAAATATAAGGTTCAAGCATCAAAATCTCACATTAACTTCAGTATTTAAAATAGTTTCCACTTGCTTCTAAATTTTTTATTCCTGACATTTATCTGTTGTGATTGTTTTGTCCTTTTTACAAATAATGAATGATCTTTAGCAGCAATGTCAAAAGTGAGAGAACCAAAGCCTTAGAAAAACAAACAAATGAATAAATACATGTATGTTTGTTTCACTCTTCTCTACATGGGTTTACTATAGTCCACCACAATAAAAATGAATTTAGTGAATTCAGACACTGAGTGTCATTAGTGACAAACACCTGCTGTAACAGAAACTGACTGACTGTTACTAACAACTGACGAACAGCTTTATATGAAGAAGACATTCAATCTCTCAACACCAGCTGCACTTACTAACCAGTTTTACTTTTTTCCCCCTCCATATGTACACAGACGTTCTTACTGATAATTAGAAAAGGTTTAGATGATGAGGGTTTTACTAAAATTGATAGTTTTGTTTGAAATCACCGTGTTTGCTTTAGTTGAACTCTTGACCTTTGACTTAGTCTTAGTTTTCTCTGTCTTTTGTAACACTGTGTGTTTAAAAACACATTATTTGTTGCAAAGATCAAATCAAAGGTGATCAGGTGGTTTTTGGCTATTAATTATGATTATATCATGAATTCACAGATCTCACTCAAAGTCTATTCGATGATCAAAAGTGTTATTAATACAGTTTTACAACACAAACCCTGTGATACTAAAGCAAGAGATCCAGCAGTGATCTGATTCAGACACACACAGACATTAAGAATCAGTGTATGAATCTCAACAATCATGACAATCAACAAAAAAAAAAAAATATATATATATATATATATATATATACATATCACACTCACTGTAAGTCTGATGATTGTTTCAGATGGTCTAATGTTAAATCATATTATCATAAAATCATAAATATATATATTTTTTAATGTTAGCTAAATACTATGAATGAAAATCAACAGGCTAAAGAACACTTACACAAGGATGTGTAAAGATGTGTGTGCAGCAGAGAAAACAGCACACGAGTCGTCTTGACTTGAGTGGTTTAAAATCACAATAAAGTGTAGTTTGTTATAATAACAAAGGTAGACTCCAGGCACATTTTTAGTTGGTGTATTTGTATATGTAATGTATATTATTATTATTATTATATCGATGTAATTTCTGACGTTTCAATCTTGTTACATTTTTCAAAAATAAATATACAAGTAAATAAATAAACCAACTGTTTAACAATACAAAATAATTGTGTTGTCATTTATGTAATCTACACATAACTGTGCCCTAAATTATTTAATGCATGACGGAGCCAAAACAAATAAATAATAATAAAAAAAAAAACACTCGAGGCGTTCTTCTATCATTCTGTCCACTTTAAATCAGACACAGATGAAGTTTTGCAGTAAGATCACATGTATTTGAATGTATGAATTATAGCATTGATTTTAATTAATTATGGAGAGAGAGAGGGATGAAAGTTGTGTGTGTGAATTGTGTCTGTGCGTCTCATTCTGCAAACAGTGAAGCTGTGAGTTCAAAACATAAATTTTACCCCTCGTTTCTGAGAAATATAATGATTCAGTATTGACGTTATTATATTCAGTGTTAGTGGTAACACATTACAAGTAACGCAAGTAAAGTGACTAAAGTAATGCATTACATTTGCAATTTACAAGAAAATATCCAAGTTACTTTTTTCAAATAAGGAACTTTTTTCCACATTTACTGATTGAAAGCTCTCCTGTCCCTGTGTTGAGAGAAAACATGAGTAAGATGTTACTTTATTTCTAGAATAAATGTGAACATGGGTAAATTCACCTCACTTCCAAAAAAAAAAAAAAAAACAGATTCAGTATTCCTCAAAATGAATAAAAACTGTGAAATGAAGCTCAGAATATGACGCAAACCTGAAATAATTAAATATATTAAATAATACAAATATCCTTTATGTATTTAATCCCATTTTATTAACCAGTGTCTTTGTTGCTGACCTTCAGTGATCCAATTTAACAAACAAGCAAGCTCTGCCCAGATTTTAAAAGTAACGCAAAAGTAAACTTACCGCATTACTTCCTCTAAAAAGTAAGTAAAGTAATTAGTTACTTGTAAGGAGTAACGCAATATTGTAATGCATTACTTTTAAAAGTAACTTTTCCCAAAGTTATAGCAAAGAAACATTTTAATACTATCTTAACTGAGGAAAAAAATACGTTGAATTAACTTTGTACATAGTGTTTCCTTTTATTTTTACATTTGACTGAAATGTGATGTTAAAGCCAGGTTCTCTTTTGAGTCCATTATACTGTGAACATCAAAAGGACTGAGGTCAATTTCAGGGGTTAGAGAGAGATGGTAGGTGTTGGTCCAGATGGTTAGTCCCCGTTGTCAGCCACACTGCAATTGGAGCGGTTTCCCATGCCCAGGCCCGGTTGTATGGAGGTACTAGACGGTGCTAAATGCCCTCAAACGAAAGCAAAAGCAACTGAAGATCTGGCAGAATAGACAGACTCATTGTGTAGGTTAGAGCTTAACTGATTATAACAGAACTTGTGAGATCGCGATGAACTGAAATGACGCTTTTATACGTGATAATAAAGTGAGCGCACTTTCTAGGCTATAATCCGTTCAGAATTTGAAACGTTCGTTTTATACGGTGCAATGTTTCGGGATGACATCTGCATATTTATGCTGGATTCGTTCTTCGCCCAGCTCTTGTCCGACAGCTGATCAGAATTCTTGTCCCGAGTCCGACCCGAGCCCGTCTTTTTTCCCACTTCTCCCAGAACAGGTTATACTACTGTTTCAGCTATTACAATAGTCCAGTTTTGTATGCAATGGCAGAGTGATTATATTTCGTTTTTTATCAAGTTAATTTAAACGTTTTGAAGCATTTTTATTTTTGTTCGTTAAATATAAGTTTTTGTTTTTTAAAGTAACGACAAAGCGGCCAGCGGAAGACTGATCATAGTCTGTTTGATCAATTTTGCTTTCTGAAATCATAATGACTTGCCTAAAATAAAATATATATAGATATAAAACAGTTTAAGTATAAATCAGTGTTAGTTTAAACGTTAAATCTAGATAAATGTGTGCTGTTAGGCGCATATTCAATCATTTGTGCGGAGAGTGGAAGCTAAAGCCGCTTTGCAGAACATGGAGGCGCCAGCGCGATCACTTACATTTTTTTCAGTGGAAACCATTTTAAATATTCCGTCATTTTTGCTGATAAAAGTAAGAATAATACATCATTCCAAACTGTAAAGGGTTTACTTTTATTTGTGTGCACTCACAATATCAACAAAACGTTGCAAATGGTGCTTCTAAAATAAAGAAAACAAACGATGCGCTCTCTGTAGTCTCAACACACTTCACAAAAATGAACCGAAACTCATCGAATACATAACTCACAGACATTATACATATATCAATAGAAAGCTTTAAATTATAACTTAACGAAATGAAGCAAATCGAAAACAAAAACTATTTCATTATGTAATCTTTAAGGATGCATTTCTCTCTAAAGGCGCATCCAAAGAGGAGATGTCATATTTGGTGGATGTCTAAAATATAAAAATAAGAAGAAGCCTAAAACAGGGCCCGTCCCGCGTCTGAAATGTGACGTGAAAATTGGCCCGAAGTTCGGCCCTAGGGGCGTAAAAAAGTCGGGGCCCGTCGGGCTCGGGCTGCAATGCAGGGCTCTACCGGGACATGTCAACCAGTAGCCTAATTTCATTGCCAGTAACGGACGGTAAAGTTCAGGAATAATATGCGATTTATGACAAAATAGTCCCACAACTGATCGTTCATTTTTTCTTAACGTGTTTCACCTTTAGTAACAACGAATCAAAACGGATACATTTCACGTGACACGGGAAAAAGACACGGAAAATCAGAAAAGCAGCGTGCACATTTGGTTAAAAATGAAAGGCTGTCAACTGATACTTAAAACGGAAGCTTTGTCAGATTCAAGAGTCAAAAGCTCGTCCACAGTTTAGTAACGTTGGCAACCTCTTCACGTTATTCTTGACTGCGCTGTATTGGCTGCAATACGGTAAGGGGATTGTTTTGATGCTTATCCGAATTTTTTTTTCTTGTATATATATATTTCATATTTAAGTACACTTAGATGTATAACATTTACTGTAGATTATCTTAAGAAGTAAGTTTTAGTATATTAAGCACACCATTTTTGTGTGGAAATAGAGCACTTTCAGTTTTTTTTATGTACTTTTTAACTTAATTTTATGAAGTGACTTAAAAGTCTCAGTACTCAAATCCACTTTATCAGTAAACGTGTGCTGAGTGAACAGAAACACACTGGACAATTAGATCGGTAATGTCATACAGTGTTATGGACATCTCTATCTTCAATATTTATTTTAGTCACTGTCACTATGATCACAGCTAATATTCATGAAGGCACTCGAAAGAGACTCAATACAGATGAGTTGGTAACACTTTAAAATACAGATCCATCATTAGTGAATAACTACACAGGAACAAATGACTAATGCACTATTAACATTCTAGTAACTATTAACTAACAATAAACTCTGATTAACAAATCAGTAAATAATAGTACTCAGTTGAAGTGGTAGTTCACTATTAGCTAAACAGTAACTACTATTTTTTAATA
The DNA here is from genome assembly GCA_012976165.1 of Labeo catla. Classification (NCBI taxonomy): domain Eukaryota; kingdom Metazoa; phylum Chordata; class Actinopteri; order Cypriniformes; family Cyprinidae; genus Labeo; species Labeo catla. The sequence continues at coordinate 1,460 of VONZ01001621.1, read as the reverse complement.
TCTCCCAGAGAACTACTAAGAACTACTATATACATGTTCATAATTAATGTAAATAATGCAAAATGTATTATTAATTCTGAAGCAAAGATCATGGTAACCCACTAATAACATATAAAGTGTTACCAAAGCCATAGGAAGTATAACTGTCCAGAACCTCACAAAAACCTCAATAGTTTTAATGACATTAGTTATTAGTAAGGAGTTATCATGATCTTCACTTATGGATCCAAATAATTAGTAATTCCTTTTGAAGTATTTGGTAATACTCCAGTCATTACTAGTGGGTTACCATGATCTTCACTTTAGAATTAATTATACATTTTGCATTATTGACATTAATTATGAACATGTATATGTAGTTCTTATATAGTAGATCTTAGTAGTTGTAACCCTCTGTTCCTATGATGGTTATGGGATGTAACTGAACTACTTTGGTAAATGTCACACAGGAATGGGGCCCTGGGTTGTGTTCAATTTAAACACTAATAAATTAAAATAATTGTTGGGTGTTATGTTTGTTTATTACCAATGTATTTAAGCTTAACCGGAAACAATTATCTCTGCTAAATACCCAAAAATATCCACGTACACAAAGAAATGGGAATTAGAGCAAGGATATATATTTTAATGAAATTATTAAATGCAAAATCAAATATCCTGTAGAGATTAAAGGACCATAAATTTATGCAAACTGAAACCCAGTTAAACCAGGTCTGATACACAATGAGACAATTCAAATATGAACCCACATTCACCTTATACCAGTCAAAACTGAAACTGGAAATCAGTAGAAATCCTTATAGTCAAATAAAGTGGGTCCACCACTCACACATACGGTCCCTGTCCTGAATATAAACAAAACCAATCGTTGCAGGCCTGTGACGGGGCTTGAGAGCGGGGAGGCCAAGAAAATGACAACTGGCCGCTTCACTTTAACAGCAAACAAAACACAAGAATTGTCTTGCATGTTCTTAGAAGTACTCACGACCTGATGGGACGGGGAACCCACGAGCACGAAGGGCAGCAAGAACAGACAGTTTGCAGCTCAGCCAAAAAGAAATACAGCGAAGAATACATGTGGTCCTGAAGTGTCAGGGACACCGTCTTTTCCCACAGATGAGGAGGTTGTCCCGGTCAATAAACATAGGTTCATCAAAACAACTGTCCGTTTCCTTTAAACCATTAGATAAGCATCCCCAGAAGAGAACAACGATCTGTCATCCCTAATATTGGATTTGCATTATCTTATTCCGGAGAACTAGGACGGATTGTCAGTTCTTTTTTTTTCTCTCCTCACGGGCAGCTGCTGTCCCTAGTAAACCCCGCCCACCCGTGAAACGCAAACTCGGTAATGGGAAAATAAAAAAAAGACGAGCAGGTATTTAAATGTAAACATTGTAGTGGATAAGATAACGTGCCAATTTTTAATATAAAATAGCAATATTAATATTGTTATTAAC
>VONZ01001620.1:0-116909 GCA_012976165.1 Labeo catla | reverse complement strand
CCAGCAACTGCATAGCAGCACAATAACACTCAGAAAACCCTAGCAACCGCATAGTGACGCAGTAACCACTCAGAACACCCTAGCAAGTGCCTAGCAATGCATTAACCATTCAGACAAACCTAGCAACCGCATAGCAACACAATAACACTCCATAGCAAACGTAGCTTTAATTGTGATGTTAACTGTCATATAATTATTGTTTTCCTGTTGTTCGGATGGTGTGGAGAACATCAGACCTGACTGAACCTGAACACTGTAATCTTGTGTTAGATAAGATGCGTTCATCTTCACGCTTCCCTTTCGCTTTCCACTGAACATCTGTTATCTGTATCACACCCACATACAGTCTCTCTCTCTCTCTCTTTCTCTCTCAGTCATCTGAACATGCTGTACTGAGAACAGTCATTATTCCTGTGCTCTTTGGCACGACTCGACTGGACGACACTCAATGGCCTTTTATTTCTGTCTGTCTTTTGCTTCGGCCTGAGTCTCACAGACTGGGCCAACAGGAAGCTGCAATCAGCAGCACTTCCTGTCTGAGCTCTTGTTCCCATGGTTTGATCTTTGAAAAATCACAGATCAAAATACCTTTTCAGTACATAGTAATTAATGACACGGCATTTGCAACTCCAAAATATTATTATTAATATTAACTATTTATATATATATATATATATTTTTTTTAAATGTTTATTTTAGTGATTTCAATATATGTTATATTACTTATATTTTTATTTTTGAATTTATGTGTTATACTATATATTTTAGTTACTTTTTATATTCTTTTTTTTTTTTTTTAATTATGACTTTTACATATTTTATCTGTATTTTTATATCTTTATTATTATATTTATTTTTGGTTTATTTATTATTTGTATTACTTTTTATGTTTTAATATTTGATCATTTGTATTCATTTTTATCTATTTTTTGCTTTTTATATATTTTTTATATTTTCAAAGTAACTTATAAATATCAGATCTTATCACACAGTTCATGTTTTATGAACATTTGTCACTTCTGTTGACATCCCGCTGTGTGGCGGCGACCCTCCAGACGTTGAGCAGAGCTCACAAACGGGTAGTTAAAGTCTGACAGACATGATGGATGATGTTTTAGAGCCGGTTCACCTTCTCTATCAGCTCGCGTCGGGTCTGTATGTCAGTCAGCGGCTGTTGTAGACTGATGTTTGTGTGTGTGAATGAAAACAAAGTGACGCGCTACAATCAGTCCTGCACACTTCAGCAGTAAAAGCATTCGCAGCACCCGCATATGTGCGCGCACACACGCACACACGTCATCCCGCTTCACCTGGAATCAGAGACCTTCGGGGTCATGTGGAATCACAGCGTTTCTGCTTCATGCTCACATGAATTTTCACAAAGATGCAAACTGCCTTTGGTTGCTCGCTGTAGCGCAAACAACTGCAGTACAACCATAAAAACCTAAAAAATGAGCAACTCCCCAGCAACCACCTAGAACACCCTAGCAACTCTATAGCAACTGCATAGCAACCACTCAATGATGCTCAAAACAGACTTTCTAGCAACTGCATCAACCACCCAGAACACGCTAGCAACGTAATAGTCACTCAGAACACCTTAACAACTGCATAGCAACACACTAAAGTTTAGAACACCATAGCAACTACATAGCAACCACTTACAGCAACTTAGAAACTGCAACGCAGTATCACTAAGAACATCATAGCAACTGCATAGCAACCACCGAGAACACCCTAGCAACTGTTTAGCGAGGCTAACCTCCCAGAATGCCTTATCAACTCCATAACAACCACCTGAACACCCCTAGCAACTGCGCGGCAACCCAATAACCACTCAGAACACCCTAGCAACTGCATGGCAACCACAGAGACACCCTAGCAACTGTATGGTAACCCCAACCACCCTGGGGACTGCCTACCAACCACCCAGAACACTGTAGCAACTGCCTAGCAACCCAATAACCACTCAGAACACCCTAGCTACTGTCTAGCAACCACCCAGACACTCTAGCAACTGCCTAGCAACCCAATAACCACTCAAAACACACTAGCAACTGCATAGCGACCATCTGAACACCCTAGCTACTGCCTAGCAACCCAATAACCTCTCTGAACACCCTAGCAACTGCATAGCAACGTACTAAAATAACCCTGAGCCCCTTCAAAACATTAAGCAAATGTTAGAAAAATGTTAGGGAAATGTTTACTGATCCCAGATGATGTGTTAGGGTGGGCGGTTCTCTTAATGAACAGGCAATTTGACAGACCAATGAAGGCGGCTAGACAGTTTGCCCAAACTCATCTAACCAGTGGTTAGTTGGTCAGTTAAATGGTTAAACCATGTCTGTGCATGTTGTAGTGAACATTCAGTGCTGTGTCATGGTACATCACGGCGTTTCAGGAATTATCGTCATGGAAAGTGGAAATTCTTTGCTTTGTCTTTGACAATCACTACCAGTATTTTTAGCCACATATTAGATGTTTAATATTCAAAGCAGGATTATGGACCAATGAGATTCCACAGTGGGCGGAGCTCTTCAGGTTGACATTAAGAAGCACAAAAAATATCTCTGTGACATGTCGGTCTGTTTCTCTCTCTCCTCCTTTGTTGTCAGTCTCTAGGGAATCTTGAGTGTGCGATTGAGTTTCATCTGCAGAGCAGCACAAATGAGATCAGAATTTTAGATGATCGTACAAATTGCTGCGATTGTATGTCATTGTCATCATTTAACCACATCTGCAGTCACACACACACACACACACACACACACACACACCTACAGACAGATCTCATTTGGTTAGATATGTAATAAAGATTTCGCTGTGTGTGTTTGTGTGTGTGTGTGCGCGTGTGTCTCTCTCCTCAAGTTTCTCCGTGTGACAAATCCTCCCTTAATGACGTCCTTAAAGTTAGAAATGATTAACAAATAAAATACAAGTTTTGATATAGTCAGTTTACTTATTTTTTTGTTAAATTTTTGAGGACATTTTTCTATGAGGACAATTTTCCTATTTTTGTCTGTCTTCATTTAGGCCTTGTGGATTACTGGTGTTAACCCACAGCAAAATAGCTAGTTAATTAGTTAATTTTATGTTATGTAATTTTATTAATTAGTACATTTTTATTGTAGTACTTTATATTTTTTTATTCTAGTCCTGTATATATTTTATGTTACTTTAATTTTTATTTTTAACTTTTTATATTGACTGCTTTTTATATTACATTATTGCATATTTTTTATACGTCTATTTTGTATGGGTTTTTATTTTTTCCTTAATATATTTATTTTTATATAGTTCTTTATATTTGTTTTTTTAATGTCTTATTAAAATATATTTTTATAATATAAATTATAGTATTTTTTTTTTGGTTTCCATTTTTATATTATGTATGTATTATGTTGTAAATTACGTTTATATTTTATATATTTTAATTTTTTGCAACTTATTTTATGATTTTTATAGATTTTCATATTGTATTTTATGTCGATTTTATATTACTTTTTTTTTCTTTTATTCTCTTTTCTTTTAAAAATGTTTTCTTTTTTATGTTTCCTCAATATGCAGTCTTTTCATCTGTCATCACTTAGGTCGTGTGGGTTACTGTTGTTAACCAGTAGTGAAATAATTACATAGGTGCAAATGTAAATGTAAAACACACCCACTTTACTCCATCCAATCAAGTCCTGATAGATAAAATCAAGCCCCGCCCCACCTTTACTCTTTCATTAATTATTCTATTTCGCTTGCTAATTCACATTACAAAAGTAAAATGAGTTTTTACTTCTTTAAACCCAACATTTTCTTTAGGGATAGTGTGGGTTTGTCTTTCATTAGTCATAAGTATCTTTATATAACATTATTTAATTATAAAACAATAGAAATCGATGATATAGCCTCGTTTAGCCTGGTATATCTGCGTGTTTGTGTGCGCGGCAGTTCCTCTCGTAAAGCAGAACAGATGTTTGACTTCTCTGAGAACTGAACATTTAAACGAAACCATTAATTATTCATTCAGTCCAAACGAACCTTCAGACTTCTGCTTTTGTCTGTCTTCAGCCTGTCATTAGAATGTCAATGTGTTTTTCATATGATCAGCACTAGTGTGCTGTACTAATGTATGTTTTTATACTTCAAAATTATTTCATAATCATACGTGCAGTTTTTATGGGCTCATATTAATTGAGGGGCTACACAGGCCATTTCTACTTTTGTCTTACGGCAGGACTGTTGATGTGAATGGCAAAAACGCCAAAGCTGAATCCTGATTCTCTGAACTCTGACTGATTGAATGATTACGTTCACTTTACGCTCCAGAACAAACACACTTGACAGAAATAATGGAGTGATTTTTCCCATTATTTCTCGATTACGCAAAGAAACATCTGTCTTTGGACATGTTTTGGGCTGTGATTATTTAGCTGATATGAAACAAATGGGCCCTGATGGGATCAGATGACAGGAGCTGTCAGTCGTGATGCTTTGCCAAACTGCAGTTTTTCAGTTTAGTTTCATAAACCTGTCCTAATGCATATTTTATTTTATTATTATTATTTTATTTATTTTTTTATTATTATTTCATTTATATTTTTATTGTATTAGTTTTTATGTATTTCTATATTTTTTTAAGCCTATATTTACTTTCTTATATCTAAAATGACTTAACTTCATCATAACATTCATCATAATTACTGTTATAATATATTCTATTGTATTGTATTGTATTATATTATATTATTTTATATTATATTATATTATGTTATATTATATTATAGTAGTACATTTGTATTATTACTAATTGCATTAGTACATTTGGTTGCAAATAGTTTCACGGTGAAAGTAAGTTTTTCTTTTTTCTTGTTTGTTTTTTTTTTAAACCAAAATATTCATTTATTTATGTATGTATTTATTTATTTATTCATCAAACTGCAGTTTGTGGTTTAGTTTCATAAACCAATCCTAAATAATATTTGATTTAATTTGATTTTTGATTTGTTTTTTATTTTGTATTTTTATTGTGTATATTTCTTCTGACTATATTTACCTTCTTAATATTTAAAAATGCATCAAATACATCTAATAAATAATAATGCATGTACATTAATACATCTAAAATAACTTTTATTTAACTTGACTTGTTAAAAATGTATTAGAATGGAATGACCCTAATGATAATTAATGTTTACTGTTTATTACATTACATTACATTACATTACATTATTTGTTTAAAATTTTAAAGATGTGTTAGTATGGATTGACCCTAATATTAATTAATGTGTATTTAATTGAATTGAATTTTATTTAATTGAATTTTATTTTATTTCATTTTATTTTCATTTATATTTTTAATATTTTTTTAATAAATATTTATATTTATTTTAAGCTTATATTTACTTTCTTATATCTAAAATGACTTATTTTAACTTGAAATGTTAAAAATATATTAGTATGGATTGACCTTCATGATAATTATTTATATTATATTATATTATATTATACTAATATTATATTATATTATATTATATTATGTTATATTAGTAGTACGTTTGTATTTACTAATTACATTAGTACACCTTGTCACGAAAGTTCATCATTTGCTTGTGTTTTTATGTCTTATTTGTTTGAAATTTCAAGCGATCACAGAGAGACGTGTCTCTTACGGACAGATAGCCTACAAAAGTATATCAAAATATCCGTCTTGATGAGTAACTTTGTAGCTTTGACAATGATTAATCTATATTTAATTGATACAGTGGAGTACAGATGCACCGATAAACAGGACATATTTCAACCGATCTCCGTTCCGGGCTTGCACACAAACTGCATGCAATGTTTTCAAAATGTCATGTGTGTGGAAATATTACGAACTCTTTAAACATCCGTTAACAGAGGCCAGAGACGCTGAAGACGAATGCAAAAAGGAAACGTTAGCAGGCAGAGCAAGATCACAGTTCACAATGTGCGAAATATTGGAAATAATATCCTAAATAATGAAACGGGGTTTATATGAATTAGAGATGCACGATATTGGATTTTTGCCGATATCCGATATGCTGATATTTTTCGTTTCATTTTGGCCGATGCCGATACCGATATATATCCTTTTGTTTGGAAACAATAAAAAGCATACCTGGCATACACCATGTACTGTATTATATACCGACTAATAAATTACAGAACATTTAGCAAACACTGAGGAATCAAATAAATAAAAAAATTTAAAAGAAAGCCTCTATAACCTGAGGCAAACGGCAAAGATAACAAGCTTTTCAAAATGAAAGTAAAACTAAACTGACTGACCGTGACAGTGCTTGCATGTTTGTTTGGTTTTTTTTTTGTTTTTTTTCACACCAATACCAACATGTTCATCATTTCTGGTTTAAGAAGCGGTCTTTTACTTGAAAACTAAATCCTGGGTCCGCCGTCGTTTTCTCAATATTTGCTTCATTTTGCTGTGCGCTGCGAGCGCTTTTGCGCACCTGCTGAAGCAGCAAATACAAACCAGGATCTATACACCAAGCGCTTACACCAAAAGCACCTCTTCGCGTGATCAACGATACGAAAACATGGATTAAAATTGAATGACAAGAAAATCCTCTGAAATTAAAGGGTGAGATGATGAGGATTTGGGAGAAGAAACTATAAATATTATTTATAGTTCGTGGAAATGTGTAACCTACCGGCAAAACAGAACACATAGCGTATGGTCGCTATGTATAACATTTGCCTGCTAACCAATTATTTATTTTTAAAAAGAAGGCTTTGTACCTCATTTATGTCATAATACTCACGTAAAAATGTTCTTATGAGCAACGGTGTGTTCTGCCTTAGCGCCGCCGGTGAAAGAGGTTCACTGGCCGCGCGCCGTAAATACTTTTGGGATCAGTTTATTTTAAATGCCGATCATGTCAATTGCAAACTTTGCGATTGTGTTTCAAAATACAACAACGAGCACTGTGAAAGCATTTAAAAAGGCGCATTCAACGGTCTAGTGACTGGTATGAAACAGCCAACAGCCAACAGTAAAATGATCCCAAACGGAACAGCAGCGCGCTCTCTTCTTCAGTTTTTATCAAATGACCATATTTACATCTATTTGTTTTATAGTCATGCTACTCCCTATAAAGACAAAAAAAAAAAAACAAAAAAAAACTTTAACTCGGGGGAGGACGCTGGCATTTTGAGTGGCATTGCACATCCTGTCATGCCACTATATGTCACTACGATAGATGCAGTTTGCAGCATTAAAGTTAACGATTTATAGACAATCAATCATGGAAATGATCGAAAACTGACATCCCTACTTCTTACCGAACAGGCATTATACCCAGGTAAGGCTGCCACGTGCTATAATTGTTTACTCTGTTATCACATGCCGAAGCCTCATTCTGTACGTCCATTCTCAGTTTAAATGCAGCGATCCAAAACAGTGAATGCAATTACCATTCAGGCAAAACTTTATTTCAAGAATGAGCCACACTGCTGACGTGATCTAATCGCTAGCACACCCTGAGCACACTGAGTTAACATATTTCCCTTATCAGCAAGACATATCGGCATAATTTTTCATATCGGGCCGATGCCGATATTTACTTTTAAAGCCATTATCGGCCGATTCCGATATCAGTCCGATAATATTGTGCATCCCTAATATGAATGTATCTCTGAGTGGAACGGACAGTTTTAAGAAAGGGTTACATGGCGTTTTCTTTTCATTTGCCTCTGTACAGTGCATTTAAAGTTGCGTTTATAATCACCGCACTGCTTTGTTTACAGCGATAACCAGGGAAACGTTGTATCATTAGTCCATAACCGCCACCTGCTGGCAGAGACTGAATTACGTTCATGCAGTCCGTCTGCTGTTTTTCCCTAAGCGTCGTTTCATTTGTAATAAAGTAATGGTAATAAAATAATTTTTGAACAAACAAGTAATGTTTTAACTTAATATTTGTTAGGCTAGTAGGTTTTGCTGTGATATCGAAATTGGAATCGAGAATTGTACAATTTAATTGGTATGTAAAATTTTGATGTCATATAAGTGTATTTATTAAAATAAGAGATAACATGGGTCAAAACAATGTTAACAGCAACTATTGTTTTTTTTTGTTTGTTTTGTTTTGTTTGTTTTTTTTTGTGACAGGGCCAGTGAAAATTTTGACCGGGCAAGTAAAAGTTGAATCACGGGCCAGTAGAAAAAATCCTTAGTGTTGAGCCCTGTATTATATTATATTATGTTATGTTATGTTATGTTATGTTATATTATGTTATGTTATATTATATTATGTTATATTATGTTATGTTATATTATGTTATATTATGTTATATTATATTATATTATATTATATTGTATTATAGTAGTACATTTGTATTTACTAATTGCATTAGTACATTTGGTTGAAAATAGTTCCATGGTGAAAGCAAGTTTTTCTTTTTTCTTTCTTTTTTTTAACCAAAATGTATTTTATTTATTTATTTATTTATCTACCAAACTGCAGTTTTGTGGTTTATTTTCATAAACCAATCCTAAATAATGTTATTTTATTTTATTTTATTTTATTTTGTTTTGTTTTGTTTTATTTTTATTTATTTTTTTGTATTTTTATTTTGTGTATTTCTTGTAAGACTATAGTTACTTTCTTAATATTTAAAAATACATCAAATACATCTAATAAATAATACATGTACATCAATACATCTAAAATGACTTTTATTTAACTTGAAATGTTAAAAATGTATTAGAATGGAATGACCCTAATGATAATTAATGTTTACTGTGTATTACATTACATTACATTATATTATATTATATTATATTATATTATTTGTTTGAAATTTTACAAATGAATTAATATGGCTTGACCCTAATATTAATTAATGTGTATTTTATTTTATTTTATTTTATAAATTTTTTAAATTTTATTTTACTAACTGCAGAAATTTGTAAATTTGTTTGCAGATAGTTTCATGTTGAAAGCAAGTTTATAGATTTTTTTACAGAATATACAGAATCATCTGAGCTTTGTGTGATTGTAAGGCTTGACTGTGTAGTTAATGTCAGTTTTAGCCCAAGGCATGTTAATACAAAGCCTCTGTGTGTGAATTTGCATATTAGGTATGTGTGTGTGTGTGTGTGTGTGTGTGTGTAATTGCACCTACTGTTGACCTGTATATATCTAGTATGCAGCGACATAATCACATTTTATTTAAATATTATTTCATATTTTTTATGTATGATATTTAGTTTGATATTTACTTTGATGTCCATAATTGCCATTTCATTTAACTGACTCTCGCATTTGTCTCTTTGGAGCATTTAGTGCTACTCATGTTTTTCAAGCGTCTTACACTGATCTGAGGCGTGTTTTGTGATCGTCTGATCCCGGATCTTCGTAAAGGTCGACTCTTGCCTGCAGCTGATTGAACTGTGAGGGATTTTAAAGCGTCAGTGTCCGCAGGCGCGGGTTGGGAACTTATGTAGAGTATCTTCAGTACTGCACTATTATTGTTTAATTAGGCAGCTAACGTGATTAGCTTTACGCACTGCCTCGGGATGCAAACTGTTTGAGTATTACAAATAACAGAATGAACATCTCTAGCACTGGTGAAAAATGTACAGCACTAGCATTCAGTCAGTTTTAGTTTGACTGAACATGATACGCTTGGCTTTCAGTGTGTGTTCGTGAGAACAGTGAGATATATATAATATATATATATATATATATATATATATATATACAGTGGAACAGGGATAGGATTACAGAAGGAAAGATGAAAAGTGGTATTTTGAGTGCTTTTAATGTCTATATATATAGAGTGAATAATTTTAAATGTTTTACAATTATTTTAAATATTTTTTCAAATATAATTTAAATGTTTTAAATTATTTTTAAATATTATTTAAATATTTTATTTATATTACATAAACACATTATATATGTATTTTTTAAAAAGGATTTAATAATATTTGTAATAATTGAAGGGGTATTTGATGTCACAAGTAAAACAGCTTTTATGAAAAATTATATTTTGAGAGTTTTTAATGTGTATGTATAGTTTGAATTATTTTAAATATTTAAATTATTTGTAAAATTTTAAAAGTATTGGTTTTTATATTAAATATTATTTAAATGTTTTAAATATTTTTTTTAATATTTTTTAAAATATTATTTAAATATTTTTAGATTTTTTTTAATCTATACAAAAATACATCTACAGTAATACACATTTATTTGTTACTTCTAACTGTTAAGCTGAAATGTTAAATATTTAAAAAAGATTATTTTAAATATAATATTTTAATGACATTTTCATAAATAAAGCTTTTGAATTCACCTTATAATGTAAACTAATCATTTTGTAAGTTTAAAATATAAAGTAAGCATTTTGTACTTTTTTTTTGTGCAACCATACACTTTTATTTGTTACTTCTAACTCTTGTTCAGCTAATATAATGTATAGTGTATTTTAAATATTTACATGTTTTAAGTATTTTTAAGTTTTAAAAGTATTTTTAAATATGTTTACATATATTTAGATACGTGTTCTAAAAAGGATTTAATAATATTTTTAAAAAATTGAGGGGTATTTGATGTCACAAATAAAGCAGCTTTTATGAAAAGTGACATTTTGAGAGTTTTTAATGTGCATGTATAGTTTGAATAATTTTACATTTTTAAATTATTTTAAAATATTTGAAAGAAGTATTTTTTTAAAATATTAGTTAAATGTTTTAAAATTATTTTAAAATATTTATTTTTAAATATTATTTTTAAATATTTATTGTTTAAATATTTAAATATTTAATAATATTTTTAATAATCTGAGGGGTATTTGATGTCACAAATAAATAAAGCAGCTTTTATGAAAAGTGATATTTTGAGTTTTTAACGTGTATGTATAGTTTGAATAAGCTTAAATATTATTTAAATTATTTTAAAATATTGAAGTATTTGTTTTTTTTTAAATATTATTTAAATGTTTTTTTAAATTTATTTTTAAATAAATATTTATTTTAAAAATATTATTTAAATATTTGATTTAGATTATTTCACGAATGTAATTGTGTTTGAAATATTTAGAATATATTTTAAAACATATCTAAAATATTGTTTAATTATTTTCTTTTAAACATAATAAGATGATCATTCGGGGTGTTTTAGTTTGAACATGAAACACTGATTGTATGCTAGTGTGAGTTTGTGTTGGTTTGATGACATTACAGAGTGAGAGTTGAAAAGTGTGCGGCTAATAAAGTGCCTCGAGATGCTTGGACAAACGTCGTGACCTTTTTGCCTGAAGCGGCGACAGCATAATTAACCCGTCAGCATCCGTGCTCTCGCTGTCACCGGCGGTCTTCGCTAAACCCTCGTTTAAGCAGCGGGAGCAGGATCCTCCCTGTCCAGCAGCGAGGGTGTGAAATTGTGCTTTTCTTGTGTTGGCTAACAGGAAGTGACAGTGTGGAAACGGCCCCGGGGTCCCTGCTGTAGATACGAGGCCTGTCTTGACAGAAATCGCAGAGAACCTCCATTATGGAGCGAATGCAGAGGGAATAAACTGTTAAACCACATGGGAGACGAGAGAGAGAAACATACGAGCACATTATATGCTCACAGTCTGATTTTTTTTTTCTAAATGCATAACTAATATATTGTTTATTTTTTAAAAAATATTTTAATGTTATTCAAATTTAATTTTCAATACTTTTTATTATTTCTATTTTTAAAATAATTTTAATTTAATAATAATAATTTAATAAAAAAAAAAAAAAAAGGGAGGACACTGTAGGACGCATAGTCATTTTCATGCACCATGCTATCTAAATAGTATTTTAAGGTACTTCAAAGTATACCATGCTGTACCATCGTCCAAAAACAACACGGTAAAGTGTGTTTTTCCTTGGGCTGCTGTCCCAGTCGAGCTTTGAATCGTAGCCCGGTTCGAGCCAGGTTGAGCGCTATATTATCCGGGTGGTCTAAACGCACCTCCAGATCTCTTAACGCCTCCCAGCAGAGATCCTTAGCTCTGGAAGGTTTTGCAGAGTTCAGCCGTGTTTATGTTCACTTCATCATGTTCGCACGTTTCTTGTCATTAATCAAACCTCAGGCCTCCCGTCTCACACATTCGGCCCTCGACTTCATGTGGCGCAGGCAGTGTTTATTTAAAACTTCACCTCCTCAGCTGTCAGCAGCCCTGCGTGTGGCATTAGACTTTTAGCCTCCAAATGGGACGTTTAATTTTATTCATTTATTATTATTATTATTTATTTATTTTTTTAACTTATAATTGTTCACCTAATATAATGTATAATTTGTAATTTTAAATATTTTTTTACATGTTTATATATGCATTATTTAATTATAATATTTTTTTTATGATATTTTGAGTATTTGAAGGGGCAGCTTTCAAATGGGACATTTTATTTAGTCCAATGTAAAGCCACTTTTCATTTAATTTGATCAAGTCATTGTTTAAAATGTTTGTGTTTATATTCACAACATTTTTTTAAACCATGCCATATTGCAGTTAATTTTATTTACTTTTATTTAAGAATCATCTAGAGTAATACACTTTTATTTGTTACATCTAACTGTTGTTCAGCTAATATATTTTAAATATTTTTTTAAAAAATGTAGTTATTTGAAATACTTGTTTTTAAATATAACGTTTTAATGTCATTTTGAATAATTTAAGGGACAACAAGGCTTTGAAATTTAGCTTCCAAATTTAAATTCATCATTCCGCATGTTTGAAGTATATTTTATGCATTTTTATAGTTTTTTGTTTTAACTTTTGTAATCAAACACTTTTATTTGTTATACATCTACATGTTGTATAGCTAATATATATTTTTAATAATATTTAGAATTTTAAAAATCATTGAAATCTTTTAACATATATTTAAATATATTTATATATGATTTAATAATATTTATAATATCAATAAAATATCAATATAATATCAATATTTTCAGTATTTGGAGAGGCATATTATGCATAAAGCAAGCAGTTTTTGAATTCAGCTTCCAGTTGGGACATGTAATTTTTTATTAAATCCATTGTAAATTCATATTTCACATGGTTAATGTATGCGCATTTCAGTGTTACACTGTTATTTGTTACCTTTTATTATTTGTTGTAATTTCTTTAAATATTTGTAAAAAAAAATATGTATATATATATTTTATTTTTTTTTTATTTTTTTTTAACAAATATTTAAAGAAATTACAACAAATAATAAAAGGTAACAAATTATTAAGAATATAATATATATATATATATATATATATATATATATATATATAAATAAATATAAATTATTACAAAAAAATTACTTTTATTTAAAGATCATAATTACAAAAATACTCTTTTATTTGTTACTTCTAACTGTTGTTCAGCTGTTATTATGAAGTCACTACCTTTTGCATTCAATGAAATGACATTTTTGAGGAGGTGCACCGCCCCACCGTGTATAAAACCCACTTCGTTCCACATGTAAACACTGCAGACTCTGAGCACATGAAGGAACCCTGTGGAGAAAATGAAGCGAAGGCCCCGTGAGCGTGATTCTCTGTTCGACGTGTGTTTCTGCATGAGCTGCAGTGAAAGCAGTGGCAGGGACTCGTGGTTCCACATCATAAAGTTTTAATTGAAATGGGTCTCGCTGGGTCAGTGTGAATGAGGCAACTCGACGAGTCTGGAGAAGGATTTACTCTTGTAAATGTATCTGAGAATTTCATGCGTTTGCAGCTTTAAGGCGAGACACTACAGACAAAAACGTTTTTTCATGCACTGGTCAGTTTTGAGATTTTGGGCTTTTTGGCTTTTCATAAAGTGTTCTTTCAGACTAGAGAAAACATCCTAAATACACCTTTAAGAGTTTCTTTTGTTGCACTTAATATATCTGCGTCTATAGATTTCCATTTCAGTGCGTATTTTTATGAGTTTGTTTCTCCACTTCAGCACTTACGTATACCAAAACTTAGAGGTTTATTCCTCTCTATATTCTGAAGGTTTTTGTAGAAGGGTTTATTCATATATTATTTGTCTACGTTTTTATGGCACTTCATGTACAATGCTTCTCTTTAGTCTGTTTTCTCAAAATTAATTTGTTTCTCAACTTCAGCAGCACTTACATACACAAAAATTTACAGTGTTATTCCTCTCTATATTCTGAAGGTTTTTGTAGAAGGGTTTATTCATATATTATTTGTCTACTTTTTTATAGCACTTTAATTTACGCTTATCTTTTAAGTCTGTTTTCTCAAAATTAGTTTGTTTCTTCACTTCTGCAGCACTTACACCAAAACTTAGTTTTTATTCCTCTCTATATTCTGAAGGTTTTTACTGAGAGGTTTGTTCGTATATAATTTGCATGATTTTTGTGTATCTGTAGATTTTATTTACAATACCTATTTTTAAAGGCAGTTTTCAAGAAATGAGTTTTTCTCCACTTCAGCAGTACTTACATACACCAAAATTTAGCTTTATTGCTGTCTATATTCTAAAGGTTTTTATTGAGGGGTTTGTTTATATATTATTCATCTATTTTTATATCACTTTATCTATTTGCATCTGTGGATTTAATGTACAGTATCTTTAAATTATCTTTAGTATCTTTATCTTTAAAGTCTGTTTTCTCAAAATTAATTATTTTCTCAACTTCAGCAGCACTTACATACACCAAAACTTAAGAGTTGTATTCATCTTTATATTCTGAAGGTTTTTACTGAGAGGTTTGTTCATATCGTTTGCCTGATTATTATTTTATTCACATTTTTTAATGTGCATCTGTAGATTTTAATTACAATACATATCTTTAAAATCTGTTTTCTCAAAATGAGTTAGTTTCTCTACTTCAGCAGCACTTACATACACCAAAATTCTACCAAGAGTTCTGTTCCTCTCTATATTCTGAAGGTTTTTATAGAAGGGTTTATTCATATACTATTTGTCTACTTTTTTATAACACTTTATCCTTTAACAATACTTACATTTACATTTCTCAAAATTACTTTTTTTTCCCTCCACTTTAGCAGCACTTACATACATCAAAACTTAGTTTTATTCCTCTCTATATTCTGAAGGGTTTTATAGAAGGGTTTATTCATGTACTGTTTGTCTACTTTTTTTTATAGCACTTTATCCATGTACAATACCTTTCTTTAGTCTGTTTTCTCAAAATGAGTTTTTTCTCCACTTCAGCAGCACTTATATACACCAACACTTAGTTTTATTCCTCTCTATATTCTGAAAGTTTTTACTGAGAGGTTTGTTCATATATCATTTGCCTGATTATTATTTTATTGACTTTTTTTTAATGTGCATCTGTAGATTTTAATTACAGTACATATTTTTAAAGGCAGTTTTATGAAATGAGTTTGTTTCTCCACGTCAGCAGCACTTACATACACCAAAACTTAGAGTTTTATTCCTCTCTATATTCTGAAGGGTTTTATAGAAGGGTTTATTCAGGTACTATTTGTCTACTTTTTATAGCACTTTATCCATTTACAATACTTACCTTTAGTCTGTTAATCTGTTTTCTCAAAATTATTTTTTTTTCTCCACTTCAGCAGCACTTACATACACCAAAACTTAGTTTTATTCCTCTCTATAATCTGAACGTTTTTACTGAGGGCTTTGTTCATATATCATTCACACTTGACTCTATACAACATTTTATTCATTTTTTGTTTCCTGCCTGTTGACAGTATTTTCTAATTTACAGGGTAATAAACAGAGAAATCCAAAATACCCTCTGTAAAAACCTTCACAATCAAGCAAATATATTTTGAACCTGGCATTATCCAATGTATAGATTTATGTTCTGGAAAAGTGTGTGAATTAGTGCGTATTTAATTATATGATGCCTCATTTACGCATTTAAACAACATTTCAGAAAAAGGTTTGCATTTCTTAACGTAATCAACTGGAAAAGTGTGGTCTGGATCTATTTGTTAAAATTTTTTACCTTATTCACATGTGGTGTCTTGCCTTAAGGAATAGGCCATCAAACTCATATGTGTGACTAAAAGTTTCTGTTAGTCCGTCGTCACGTTCTGGTCTGAAGTTATGAGGCGTAAACCATCTGTACATGGTCTATATGCTTCCAGATGTTGATCTAATAAAATATGTACATGTTGTTTTTCCTCCACTATAGTTGTGTTTTTGTCCCCTAATGTGTTTGTGTTTCTTTGTTTTTCCTCCTCAGGCTTTTGGAAACGCCAAAACAGCCCATAACAATAATTCCAGCCGCTTTGGCAAGTTTATTCAAGTCAACTATCAGGAGAGCGGGACTGTAAGAGGGTGAGATGCTCTTTTTTTTGTTTTAGTTTTTTCTTTCCCTGCTCAAATACTACTCAGCTGTCCTTTTTGCAGTCTACATAAGGCACTACCTGTAAAAGCAGCATCCTATATGACAGCTTTATAGTCTCTTATGTCAATTATATAGTCAGTAGTCACTTACATAGTCAATTTTATGGGTACTTTTCAGTAGTGAATGAAAAAAAAAATATATATATATATATATAGAGAGAGAGAGAGAGAGAGAGATAGATTTTGTATTAACTTTTTATATAATATATATTTTATTAATATATTTTGTTTCATGTTTTTATTCCATAATAATAATTGTATTGTGAGTATTATTTGTAAATGTAGAAATTAAGGCAGAAATATTGTACTGTAAAATACAATTATTTTTTTTTTATTGTTGTGTTTAATACTCAATTTGTTGACGTTTTTATTTAATAATGACGATTGATCACAATATGATCTGTCTATAATCAGTTTTTTATTTATTTCTGTTTGGAGAAATTGTAATGAATGTTATTGCTTTAGAAGGGAATTGTAACAGAATTTTGTTTTTGTTTTTTTTCTATTGATTATTGTTTTCAGCGCTTATGTGGAGAAGTATCTTCTGGAAAAGTCCCGACTAGTTTATCAGGAGCACAATGAGAGGTACTTCACATGAAATTGTTTATTTCTACTGAAAATGATGAGTTTGTTGTTAATATTTAAGCCACTGGTAAGTGATAATATCATTTATACTGTATATTATTCTCTCTCTCACAGGAACTATCATGTGTTTTACTACCTGCTGGCCGGAGCGAGTGAAGAAGAAAGAAAAGCGTTTCATCTCCTCAAACCAGAGGAGTATCATTACCTGAACCAGGTACAGCCAGATTTCTAAGTGTGCTTATTGTAAAATACGACACTATATTTACAGTCTTAGATGCGTCTTTGTTCGTTCCTAATGCAAAGCACAACACGGAGAAAAACATCCTCTAAGCTCATTTTCTAAAGAACTTGCCCTGTAATCCCTGGCAACACAAAGAGCTGGATGATGCTGAGGCTGTTGCCGGGTGCCGCTGTTGCCATGGTGACAGTCGTCAGCATCAGCGGAGGCGAGATCAGAGTGAACAGACTGCTGGTCGCGTGCGGCTGATCCAGAGCCAGTCTATTAACACACAAACACACCAGCGTCATGTTAGCGCTGAATACGGTTGCCGGCTTTGTGCCGTACAACTTCCTGTTTCGGCATTACTCTGATCATGATGTGTTTGGATGTGTAATACTTGTGTGATATTCTGCAGAAACTGAAGATGTGTGTCAGGATCTGAGTGTGTGTTCGTGTTTCATCTCAAGTGTCTTTATTAGGGATGTAAAAATCGGCAGTTCTTCAGAGAGTGTCAAACTCAGAGTTGAAATTCAATTAGTGTTTAGACAGTAAGGATCTTTTCAAAAGCCAAGTATCCAGATATCTGCAATTTTATGTAATATATACACTGAATATTTTATAATTATTTTAAAATTATTATTATTAACTGTAATATTAACCTTAAACTTAACTTTGGCAGTAAAATTAATTATATAAATATTTACATTTTTAAATATTAACATTTATTTTTTTTAATTACGCTGTTTACTCAGTTTAGAATGATTATTGACAAATTTGCTGAAATATAATACAATTAAATAACAAATATGCAAAATGTTATATTTTAATTTATTATTGTTATTCTTAGTTATTATTTAAATTTATTTATTCAGAATTCAGAAAGTGTATACTCTAAATGTTTAGACTTATTTGGCACTTATTTAAATATTATTATTATTATTATTATTTCATCATATTAAGAAAGACATGGCAGATTTACTGTATTATACTGTATTATAATATATTATAATATAATATACAAATTAATATATTAATAATAATAATAATAATGATATACAGTGAATATGTTAATTTTACTTTATTACTACTATTATTATTATTATTCCATATTATTATTTAATTATTATTTAAATATATTAGGAAAGACATGGCTGATTCACTATATTAATTGTAAATAAAAATAAAAATACTATACCCAAATAATAATAATAATAATAATAATAATTATTATTATTATTATTATTATATATTGTTTTTTAATACATTTGGAAATATTATTGACTGATTTATTAAAATATATAATGCAAATTAATTTGTAAATAAAAATAAAATGTATACACAAAATATTTTACACTTATTTTAATATTATTATTATTATTATTATTATTATTATTAATATTATTATTATTATTATTGCAATTTATATAATACAGTTTAATGTTGGGAAAATAATATAGCTACATAAAATATTTGTCTTATTTTACAATTATTTAAAAAGTATTATTATTAGTACAAGTATTTCAATATATTTAGACAAAATTCAGAATGTTTTGAATTAATAATTTAGTGATAAAAATAATATATAATCAAAATATTTTATATGCAAGTTATATAATGCAATTTAATGATGGGAAAATAATATACATTATATATTGTCTTATTTTTTTATTATTTAAAAATTATTATTATTGTTAGAAGTATTTTAATATATTTACTCAAAATTCAGAAATGTTTTTAATTAATAAATTAGTGCTAAGAAATAATATAAAAAAATGTTTTGCCCATTTTGCACATTTAAAATGTGTTGTTTATTATTATTATTATTATTATTATAATTATTATTATTTTATATTTATATAATGCAGTTTATGATGGGAAAATAATACACATGAAATGTTTCTTATTTTACAATTATTTAATTATTATTATTATTATTATTATTATTATTATTATTAGAAGTATTTCAATGTATTTACTCACAATTCAGAAATGTTTGAATTAATAATTTAGTGGTTAAAAATATAAATAAACAAAAAAATGTACCCATTTTACACTTATTTAAAATGTATTATTATTATTATTGTTATTATTATATACTTAAAATCAAAAACAAGACAATTATTTTCCTTTAAATTTGCTCGTTTACAAACACAAAATCTCACAATATTGTTTGTGTACATTTTCTACTGTAGATCTGTTGTGTGTGTCATTGACAGTGTGTCTAACATTCGTGTGTGTGTGAGACAGATGAGCATTTCTGCAGCTCTTAACCGTCTGTCTGCCTTCCAGATAACAAAGAAAGTCCACAGACAGCACTGGGGAAATTACTGTGAGACCGAGCTGGTCAGTATCCAGTGTGTGTGTGTGTCGTATCTGTGTGTGTTTGTTCTCATAGAGCTTTTCTTCACGTCTGTTTTATTTGTGTGTGTGTGTCTGCGGCCGCTGCTGTTCTGAGTAAACGACCAAATCTAATTAGCAGTGTTTAATCAGGCGCTTGTTGGAAGACGGTCACTTTGACTCGATTTGAGACGTCTTAATTGACTCTTGGATCTTGTAGACACGCGGTACAGGATTCACCAGAGTCGGTCAGTCACTCAAATAAACAGCTTTGCTCCAAATCAGAATGCGCTGCCTACCTAGACAGCATTTCGAGACTTCACATGTGATCCTATGCATTCTTTTGGCCCCAAGAAGGGTTGTTGATTATAATATGCTACATTTAATGAAAGCCTTTAAAGTATTGCTCAAAGCTGTAGAATAGACTGGATTACCTAAGATTTATATGTGCATCGAATCCAAGTGAGAAGGCATTTGTGTTGCTCAAACAGCATGAGTCGTTGCCTGAATGAAATGCATAGTCACTCACTTCTGAGATTCCCTGTGTAGTTAGTATAGAAACACATGGGTTTTAGAGCAGAACCAGCATGTGAGAGCTGTTTTATTAGATGAGATGCTGCTATTTCTGCTTCAGTATGTTAGTCCATAAAAGCACTTCATTTCTCACAAGTATTTATTGTTGCTTCTGTTCATTTTACTCCACTGTAAGCTATTGGGTAGGTAAATTTTTTTTTTTTTCCTGAAAGTGTTTCATATATTTATTTGTATGAATTTATATTTATCTGCACAGATCTGAATTTTAACAAAAACATTTTATTTAATTTTATTGAATTTTAAATATATTTATTTTTATTTTATTTATAATTTTTCGTTTTATTTTTTTTATTTTAAATTTTTTGTTTTGTTTCATTTTATTTTCTTCATTTATTTTATTTTGTTTTATTTTTTATTTTCGTCTCATTTTATTTCATTTTATACATTTTTATTTACATTTTTAATTAATTTTTATTTTATTTTGTTTACATTGTAGTTTTTTTGCTTTTTTATATTTAATTTAATTATAATTTTATTATATTTATAATTTTTCATTTTATTTTATGCTGTATTTTATTTTTTCACTTTCATCTTGTTTTACTTTAATTATTTACATTTTAAATTTGTGTTATTTCATTTTATGATTACTTTTTATTTTGTATTTAATTTATTTAATTTTATTTATAATTTTTCATTTTATTTTATATTGTTTCGTTTTTATGTTTTATTTCATTTTTTTTTTTCACTTTCATCTTATTTTGTTTTATTATTTTTTATTTTAAAGTACTTTTTTGCTTTTTGTATTTAATTTAATTTTCTTTTTTATTGTCTTTTTCATTTATATTATTTTGTTTCACTGTCAACTTATTTTTATTTTATTTTATTAATTTGTATTTACATTTTTATTTTATCGTATGATTATTTTTTTGTGTTGTGTTTTGGCTTTATGTATTTTATTTTATTTATACCTTTTCATTTTATTCTTTATTTTTCATATTCAATCTTTATTTTGTTTTATCTTTCATCTATTTATTGTATTTTATTAATTATTTAAATTTGCTTTTTTTGTCATTTTATGATTTTTGGGCTTTTTATATTTATTTTATTTTATTTTTCTTAATTAATTTTTATTTTGATCATTCTTAACATTTACGTTTTTTATTTTATTACATATAATTTTTAACATTTTAAAATTGTATTTTATTTCATTTCATATTAAACTATTAATTTTTAAATTTTAAATATTTATTTGATTTTGTTATTTGTAGAATGTTGAACCAGAGATACCTAACTGATTCTTGTTTTGCTCTTGTTTGTTCTTGTTTTGCTCTTGTTTGTTTTAATGGTTTAAATATCTACATATTATATATTTATGTTCCTCCTTTGTTCTCATAGTTGTTCTCAGCTGTTGTTTTAATGGGATCAGCCATTTGAGAAACTGGTTTTACTGTCACCGATTGGTTCTGAGATGTTTACACACTGACCAGTGGGTCAGTAATCGCTCTCATTTGAGACTAACACACGTTAAAGTGATCCGAATGCTAATATTAGCATTTGTTATTAGGGCCAACAGGAAGTCGCGTGTCTTTCACCGCGTCGCTTCCTCTGCACACTTCTGTTTCTGTCCGTCCTCACAGAGCTGCGGTTTTGTGTTTGTGTCTAATTAAGGCACATTATGTCTAAGTGATTGCTTACATTGTATTTTAACTGCTTTCCTACAAGCGTTATTTCACTGTTACTGAGATACTATTATAGTTTTTTATTATTGTTTTGAATGGTTTGTGTTATTGTGTTTTGATCATTTTAATTATTTATTTATTTATTTTTTAAATGTATGCGCTTTTTTGTCTGTATAGTTTTTGTAGAATTGTAAGTTATTAAAATAGTTATTAAAATAAGAAATGCCTTGGCATCTAACTGAAATAGTTATTTTTATAATATAAAACATATTTTTTAATATAATATTATTTAATAAGAGTTAACATTTTAATAATAACAACCACAAAATTTTATTAATAATTAAAATAAATGTAATATAATTTACATTTTATTTATTTATATTTATTTATTTGTTTTGTTTTATTTATTTATTTATTTTTATTTCAGTTAACTTTTATTTTATTTCAAGTAGCATTTTTTTTTTAATATATATTTTTTTAAACGCAGTTTGCATGCGTTTTGTGCCTTCATTAACACCCAGTTTGTTGTGTTTGGCTCAGGACTGTTTCATGGTGGAAGGTGAAGATCTGAAGCATGATTTTGAGCGACTCCAGCTGGCCATGGAGATGGTGGGGTTTCTGCCCACCACCCGAAAACAGTGAGTTACAGCCTTTAAAACCCCCTGAGGTGACAGAACTCATGATAAAAACACAGCGGTCCCTAAAAACACTCTTAAAGGTGGTGTAAGAACGTCAGACACAGGACACACTCTCTGCCTGTCAATCATTTTGTATGTTCAGGTTTGGTGGCATTCGATTGGCTGATGCAACGTTAGAGGGCGGGGTTTTTGTAAATTAAGTATTTTTCTGTCATGTTCTCAGTTTGTTGCTGCTTTATTGTGAGATTTGACTCATGTTTTGTTCTCCGCAGAATCTTTTCTTTACTGTCTGCGATTCTCCTCCTGGGAAATATCCGTTACAAGAAGAAGACATACAGAGATGACTCCATTGATATTTGTAACCCAGAGGTGCTTCCCATTGTCTCTGAATTGCTCGAGGTGAGACTGTGCAAAGCATCTCCACAAAACGTGTGCAAGTCCACATTCACGGCTCATTTTAATGCTTTTTCCCCTTTAAAATAACATGCAGTGATGAATCGTGCATGTTTTATTTTGTTTTATTTTGTTTATTTAATGTTTTATTTTGTATTTATTAACTTTTTTTTAATTTATTTTACTTTATTTAATTTTTTTTTTCCAATTTATTTTACTTTGATTACTTAATTTCTAATTTTATTTTATTTTTTCTTCAAATTTACTTATCTTTATTTTATATTTTATTTTATTTGTGATGAATGACTCAGTGATTTTTTTTTTGTGTTCATGTAGTTTTTATTTTTGTTGCCCTGCAGTTTTGCCCACTCTGAAATCGAACTAATACTAATTAATTTAACTAACAGTTAAGCTAACTAATACTATTTTATGAAGATAATACTATTTAAATATAATTTAAATATTATATAATTTATTAATATTTTAAAGCAGCTTTATTTTCAGTTTTTTATTTTTTTTATTAGTTTTTTAGTAATATTATTTGCATTTTCATTTTCATTTCATTATTTTCATTTCATTGTAGTGTTTTTTTTTTTTTATACAGCTTTATCATGTGCATCACTTCCTAAATTTATATTTTCCACTTTCATTTCAGCTTGTGTAAGTTTTAGTAATTTTGTTATTTGTAGTGTTTTCTGTGCTTTTTTTTTATATTGTTTTTTTTTTATATTTACATTTTTAAAATATTTTTGTATATTTTTGTGTAGTTTTTATAATGTTTTATTTTCACCTTTTCAGTTTAGATTTTTGTATTTGCCATTATCATTTTAATTTATGTAAACATTTTAGTAGTTTTATTGTGTTTGTCATTTTTAGTAGTTGTTTTAAAATAATTATATTTCTTTTAAATAGTATTTATTTTATTTTTTTGTTGTCATTTTATCAAATTTTATTTTTAAGTTTCTTTTAAAAGTTTTCCATCTAATATTTTGTTTTATTTAGTTTTGTTGTGTTTGTCATTTTTAGTAGTTTTTTGTTTTTAAATATTTCTATATTTTTTTAATTAGTATTTATTTTACTTTTTTTAGTTGTCATTTTATCAATTTCTATTTTTCATTTGTTTCTTTTAATAAGTTTTCCATCTAATGTTTTATTTTTTAATTTATTTTATTTAGTTCTGTTGTGTTTGTCATTTTAGTAGTTGTTTTTTTAAATATTTCTTTATTTTTTAAATTAGTGTTTATTTTACTTTTTTTTTTAGTTGTCATTTTATCAATTTCTATTTTTCTTTTGTTTCTTTTAATACGTTTTCCTTCTAATATTGTATTTTTTAATTTATTTTATTTAGTTTTGTTGTGTTTGTCATTTTTAGTAGTTGTTGTTTGTTTTTAAATATTTCTATATATTTTTTAAATTAGTATTTATTTTACTTTTTTTTTAAGTTGTTATTTTATCAATTTCTATTTTTCGTTTAAGTTTCTTTTAATAAGTTTTCCATCTAATATTACTATTTTATTTTATTTTATTTTATTTTATTTTATTTTTCCAAAAATATTTTTTACTAGTATTAATTTTAGTTTACAGTATCAGCAGTGTTGATGAACTTCATCTGTTGATGGTCGTCCAGCAGTTTACAGTTTAATCACACACTGCGAATGGTTTGATTTACTCTTTGGCCTGAAAACCGAAGGTTTTTCTTCTTTATGAGCTTTAGTTTCCTCATTTGTGTTTTCTTTTTACGATGTTTTAGTCGTTTCCGTTAACATTGGTGCAAAGAGTTTTGCAGCGTTAATCCACCACACACGCAAACACAAAACGGCAGTAAAACACACGAGTTTATGTGATATAATAGAATAAAATGGACGTTTATATGCATTCAAGGCTTTATAGGGAAACACTACTTGCACGCTAAGGCGGGCTAACATAACACATCTTGGCGTCTGTTTTTCTTGAAATTTCCCATTGGAAAGCGTGTTTATGCTGAAAATCACATTCAGTACAAACACCGATTTATTTTATGGAGTAAAATAGCTGCAAAACCCTTCATAGAAATGTCCTGAATGAGGTGGTTTAATGATACATATGTTTATTTCTTACGGTTTTTGATGTCCAGGTGAAGGAGGAGATGCTTTTCGAGGCTCTGACCACACGAAAGACGGTGACTGTCGGCGAGAGATTGATTGTGCCGTACAAACTAGCCGAGGTGAGACCGTTATTTTATTACAGGCCTCAAACACTCCTTCAGACCTTCTGCAAGGTGAGGTTTGTGGTCTGGAGTGTGGGGTTTTAAGGGTTTTTCCTGTGAGCTGTTTACTCTTGAATGCTCCTTTATCTCCTCAGTGTCATCTTGTATCATTATCACCTTCCACCCACACAAGAAGCTTATTTTCCACTAGTTTTGTTTTGTCTGACCCCGTCCAGACCCAGCTTTGTGCACTTTATGTAAATCGTCTTATAGTGCATTAGAGCTGTACGTGATTTGAGAATCGAAGCGTGACCTTGATGTTCTGTCGATAGCAGATTAACATGAAACATCAAGTAACATTTCAGAACTTTATACCGTAGATCTAAGAGTTAAACACACTCATATTTATGTTTTATTTGATTAATTATTATTAATTTTATATTTATTTTTACCTCTCTTTTGATTTAGCGCCATACTCTATTAATAGAGCTACAGTAAATATAAATAGACAAAACATTTCAGATAAATTATACAACTGAGAAGAGTTTTAAACAATTATTTATTTGTTTGTTTATTTATATTTTTCGTTTTATGTAGTGCCGTCCTCTACCAATAGATCTACAGGAAACATAAATAGACAAAGTTTATTTAAAATTAAGTCATTTATTTATTTGTTTTGTAATTAATTCCTTAGTTTGATCCTTTTTTTTATTTAATAATTAATTTTTTTTTATTTTTACTTTTGTTCTATATAGCACCATCTTCTACCACAAAATGTTTCAGAATGTTTATTTATTTATTTATTCATATTGTTGCTTATTTGTTTATATTAATTAATTAATAATAAAATAATAAAAATATATTTGTTTATTTTTGTTTTTCATATACAACTGAAGTGTTTAAAATGTAATTTATTTTTTGTTTGTATATTTATTTATTTGTCTTGTTGCTTGCTTGTTTATATTAATTAATTATTAATAAAATAATAATTTATATTTATTAATATTTATAAATATAAATATTTATATTTATTTTCATTTTTATATACAACTGAAGTGTGTAAAATCAAATTTGTTTTTTATATTTATATATATATATATAAAATTTTATTTTCGTGTTGCATTTTCATATACAAATGAAGTTTAAAATGTAGTAATTTTTTTTGTTTGTGTATTTAACTATTTTATCTTGTTGCTTGTTTGTTTATATTAATTAATTGATTGATTTGAAAATTATTATTTATTAATAAAATAACAATTATTTATTTTTGCGTTTTATTTTCATATACAACTGAAAATGTTTTAAATGTAATTATTTTTTGCTTATATATTTATTAAATATACATATATAATATACATATAATAATATTATTATTATTATTATTATTATTATTATTATTATTATTATTTATTTTAATTAATTAATTAATTTATTTATTTGTTTTTTTTGTTAGTTTATTTTTTTTTGTATTTATTTGTTTTACTTTTATATTTGTCATTTTTCCCCACAATTTTGGGTCTGTAGAAAAAATCTGCACGGACATAAATATTTTCATTAACAGTTGCTTTGTGTCAGTTTAGCTTTATTTTTATTTCAGTAGCTTTAATATTAGAGCTTTAACTTTATCAGCTGTATCACTATCAGTTCCCTTTTCTGCATTTTCCGTTATTTATGTATAGGTTAACTTCAGGTTTATCACTTTCAATTTTTATTTATTTATTATTATTTTTTAAGGTCTAGTTTTTCAGGTAATATTTTATTTTGTTATTTTTTTTATTATTTATTTAATTTGTGTTTATTCATTTTACATGCATTTTTTTGTTCATTTTTTATTTATTTGTTTATTTTTTCCAGAGACACGCACAAACAGATGCGTGTTTTTCCATGATCTTAACGATGAGTGATACTTAAAATCTCCTCCACTGTTTCTGAGTATGTGATCAAACCGACTCTCAACCTTTAAATGTTAAAGTGTTGTGAATAATGAATCACGCAGGGGGTGTTTTATATAATGTTTCGTCCCTCCTCCAGAATTTGGCTAAAAATAAAAAGTGAATCAATAATGCAGGAGCTTCTTCTGCAGAACTGAACATGAGTTTGTGTTTATTATGAATATAGTCTGTGTTTAAATCCATCAACGTTTGGCCTGAATGTCCTTGAGTCTCTCAACAGCCAATCAGCTTCGCTCTTCCCATCAGGCCCGGCGGCGCGTGTCCGCTTTCTCATGCTGCTGGATGTCAAAGCAGCTTTGATGGCTCTTAAGTAGAGAATGTTTTATATGTTTTGGCTTGTACAGGTTCAGTAAAGTGGCATTCTTGGCAGCGGCTGCAGGTTTATGGGCTTTATACATGCTGAAGGAGATCTGTGTGCCGCTCGAGCTTTAAATCAGCAGAGAGAGAGAGAGAAACAGAGTGAGAGACATAGACAGAGACATAGAGAGAGAGAGAGAGAGAGAGAGAGAGACATAGACAGAGACATAGAGAGAGAGAGAGAGAGACACTACAGGTCTGTGTGACACAGGAAGTGACTTATTAGTGGAAATTCAGGGACGTTTCTATCTGTGAGACCACAGTTTCCCCTAAACAGGTCTGAGACACACACACTTTCTCCTGCTGAAACAATCTCACTGTGATCTGAGTTTCACACAGTGCTCTCAGTCTGTGAAGAAGCAAACATGTCCACTGCTTTCATTGTTTTTACTTGATCTTTATTTCTCATTGTACGCTGGGTATGTTTTTCTGTTGTTTATGCTTGACTCTGTGTTTTCTGTTGACATCACTTATGTTCTCGTCACAAAATGTAAAAATCTAGTTTGAGTTGTTAATGTATTTCCTGATTTACTCACATTGACTGTCTGCGAGTGAGTGTGTGAGATGCGGATCTGAGACTCAAACACACACACACGTGATGGCGGTGATTGACAGGTGTGTGTGTCTGTGCAGGCGGGGACTGTGAGGGACTCGATGGCCAAATCTCTGTACGGCGCTCTGTTTGACTGGATCGTCTTCCGAACAAACCACGCACTGCTCTACAACAAAGATCTGGAGGATTCAGACAAGGTACAAACACACACACACACACACACACACACACACTCACACAAATACTCACAATCTCTCACACAAAAACTGAAAAAACGCAAACTCACACTAACTCATAATAACTTATGAAAACTCATAAAAACTCACACAAACTCACAAGCACAAATAACACAAACTCAAACTCACAAAAACTCACACAAATTCTTACACAAACTCATAACTCGCATAATCTTTTAAAACACAAAACTCATAAAACTCACACAAACTCACAAAAACACAAAAACTCATATTTACAAAAACACAAACACAAATAACCAAAACTCAAACTTATAATTTTCAAACTTGTACAAACTCATAAAAACTCACTAACTCTCACAATTCTCAAACTTGTACACTCACACAAACTTATAAAAACTCAAACTCACACAAACTTATAAAAACTCAAACTCACAAACTTGTAAAAACTCACTAACTCGCACAAATTTAAACTCACTAACTCGCACAAACTTAAACTCACTAACTCGCACAAACTTATAAAAACTCAAAAACTCACACAAACTATAAAACACACAAACTTATCACAAACTCACAAACCTCAAACACACAAACTCACAAAAACTCAAACTCATACAAACTTGTAAAAACTCACTAACTCACACAAACTTAAACTTACTAACTGCACAAATTTAAACTCACTAACTCGCACAAACTTAAACTCACTAACTCGCACAAACTTATAAAAACTCAAAAACTCACACAAACTTAAAAACACAAACTTATCAAAACTCACAAACTCAAACTAAAAAACTCATACAAACACACAAACTCACAAAAACTCAAACTCATACAAACTTGTAAAAACTCACTAACTCACACAAACTTAAACTTACTAACTCGCACAAACTTATAAAAACTCACAAACTTATAAAAACACACAAACTCACAAAAACTCAAACTCATACAAACTTGTAAAAACTCACCAACTCTCACAAACTTTACTCACTAACTCGCACAAACTTATAAAACTCAAACTCCACAAACTTATAAAACACACAAACTTATCAAAACTCACAAACTCAAACTAACAAACTCATACAAACACACAAACTCACAAAAACTCAAACTCATGCAACTTGTAAAACTCACTAACTCACACAAACTTAAACTTACTAACTCACACAAACTTAAAAACACACAAACTTATCAAAACTCACAAGCTCAAACTAACAAACTCATACAAACACACAAGCTCACAAAAACTCACTCATACACAAACACAACAAAAACTCAAACTCACACACTTATAAAAACTCACTAACTCACACAAATTCTCACACAAACTCATAAACTCAAACTCACAAACACAACAAAAACTCACTCACACAATTTCTCAAACTTACACCAACTCATAAAAACTCACAAAAACTCACACAAATTCTCGCACAAACTCATAAACCCAAACTCACACAAACTTAAAACTTATAAAAACTCACACAAACTCACAAAAACTCACACAAATTCTTACACAAACTCATAACACACAATTTTATAAAAACTCACAAAACTCACAAATTGTCACACTTACTCAAACTCAAACTCACACAAACTTGTAAAAACTCACAAAAACTCACACAAATTCTCGAACAAACTCATAAACCCAAACTCACAAACTTAAAACTTAGTAACTCACACAAACTTAAAACTTATAAAAACTCACAAAAACTCACAAATTGTCACTTACACTCATAAACTCGAACTCACACAAACTTGTAAAAACTTACAAAATCACAAAGCACACACCAAAACTCACAGACTCACTCACAAATAACACTCAAACTCACAACTCTCACAAATTCTCACACAAACTCATAACTCACTTACTCTTATAAAAACTCACAAAACACACACAAAAACTCACACAAATTCACAAATAACTAAAACTCATAAAACTCACAAAAACAAACTCATAAAACTTACAAAAACACAATCAAACTCACAAACACAAATAACAAAAACTCATAAAACTCGCTCACAAATTTTCAAACTTATACAAACTCATAAAAACTCACTAACTCACAAATTCCCAAACCTACACAAACTCACACAAACTTAAAAACTCAAACTCACACAAAGTCTCACTTACACACTCAAACTCACACAAACTTATAAAAAATCACAAAAACTCACACAAATTCTCACACAAACTCAAACTCACACAAACTTATAAAAACTCACTAACTCACAAACTTAAACTTATAAAAACTCAAATCACACAGCACACACAAAAACTCGCACAAACTCACAGACTCAAACTCACAAAAACTCAGAAATTCTTAAACTCAACTCAAACTCTCACAAACTTATAAAAACTCACAAAAACTCAGATTCTTAAACTCATAAACTCAAACTCACAAACTTAAAACTCATAAAACTCACAAAAACTCACACAAACACACAAAAACGTACAAATTCTCACAAACTCACACAAACGTATAAAAACTTACACAAACAACTCAAACACAATTACAAACACAAACTCGCGCATGTCACGCGTGTCGTTTTTCAGTTTCATATTGACATGATGTGAGATGTGTGTGTGTTTCAGATCCTGTCCATCGGCGTGCTGGACATCTTCGGTTTTGAGGACTATGAGAACAACAGCTTCGAGCAGTTCTGCATCAACTTCGCCAACGAGACGCTGCAGCACTACTTCAACCAGCACGTCTTCAAACTCGAGCAGGTAACAGACCTCCGATTCTGATCAAAGGTGTCGTCGTTTACTGTGATGTTTGCCGAGGCATAACTCATGCTGAAGCGTTGGTTCTGCGCTCACATGTTCACATTTAATTATTTATCCAACACTGCAGTCTTAGAATATAAACACACCTGACGTGTGTTTAGATCGTGATCTTTTATGTGTTTAATATAATTATTGTGCTTAAAGAAATAATTCATGGAAAAATTGTCATGTTTTTCTGTCAACTACTATAGGGTTATTATAGTTCATTAAAATGGATTAAAACTAAAACCATTAAAATGTTGTTAATTTAAATAAAATAAATCGTATATATAAAATATTTTTAAAAAGTAAACATTTTTAGTTCAATTCAATATATCTAAATAACTAAAATTTATTAAAAAAAATAATAAAAATGTAATTAAAATTATATAAATACATATAAAATAGTAACTTCATTCTAGTTTTTACTAAATAAGTTGTTTTTTTATACAAGAAAATTAAAAGATCTTTTACATTTTTAAAATGAGGATAAAAAAATGATATACACAGATTTAAGGGTTAAATTAAAAGAGAAGTTAAAAATAGTTTAAATTTATGTACTTCAGTTAATGTTTATTTTAGGTTCGTTTTATTTCAAGTAACATTTGTTTTTAGTTTTAGTTTTAGTTTCCAGAACAACAATTTACAGATAATGTACTCACCCCTTGTCATCTAAGATGTTCATGTCTTTCTTTCTTCAGTCGTAAAGAAATTGTTTTTTGAGGAAAACATTTCAGGATTTTTCTCCATATAATGGACTGATATGGTGCCCTGCCCATACTATATTATTAAAATGTAATAAATTATATTACTTGCCAAAAAAGGATATTATTAATAAATATCAACCATCGGTTTTCTAAATTTTTGTATTTTAGTAAAATTGTTCATTTTATGCATTATAAACTTATTTTATACATTATTATTTTGATGATACTATTACTATTGTTTCTGTTATTATTTTTTATGTACTTTATTTCAGTTAATGTTTGTTTTAATGTTCATTTTATTTCAAGTAGCATTTTTTTTGTTTTTAGTTTCAGTGAACTGTTATAATTAATAATATAATATAATATATAAATATCAAATATTAAATTGTTTTTGATTTTAGTGGTTAATTTTATTCAAATGTATTTAATTTGTTTCTGTTTATTAATTTATTAGCATTTTCATAATATGATCATAAATTATATAGACACATTTGAAAAGAAACCCTATATTATTAAAATAATATAAATTATATTACTTGCCTAAAAAGGATTCACAAATATCAAACATCAGTTTTCAAAATGTTTGTATTTTAGTAAAATTGTTCATTTTATACATTATAAATTTATTTTATACATTATTATTTTGATAATAGTGATGATACTATTACTATTTTTTTTGTTATTATTATTAGTAGTAGTAGTAGTAGTAGTAGTAGTAGTAGTAGTTTATTTCAGTTAATGTTTGTTTTAATGTTCATTTTATTTCAAGTAACACTTTTTGTTTCAGTGAACTATTATAATATAATATAACATAATATATATTAAATATTAATTTTCAAAAATGTATACAAATTTGTTTTATTAATTTATTAGCGTTTTTATATGATCATAAATTATATAGATTTAAAAAGACATACTATGTTATTAAAATGATATAAATTATAGTACTTGCCTAAAAAGGGTATTATTCATAAATATCAAACATTAGTTTTCAAAATGTTTGTATTTTAGACAAATTGTTCATTTTATACATTATAAACTTATTAGATACATTATTTTTGAGTATGATTATTATTGCTATTATTTATTATTTTTTTTGTATTATTATTATTGTTATTATTTATGTTGCATTTATTTATTTTTTTAACATTTTGAGTTGCAATTTATGATAAAAAATAAAATAAAATTAATAATAATAATAATAATAATAATAATAATTGGTGGTGGTGTTAGTAACATAGAAACAATATTCTAACTGAAATAATTAAAAATATTAAAAAACCTAACATTGAAGGTTAGTGTTGTTGTTGTTGTTAGTGTATATTATACAAGATTCAATATAATTAATATATTTGCTATTTAATGATATTCAAACCTTTGAAATGCTCTGAGCTGCAGTTTGCAATATTCATAAATAATGAATAACACTGAAGGTTTGTTTGCGGTGTGTGTTTGGTCTGTCAGGAGGAGTATCGGTCGGAGGGCATCAGCTGGCACATGATCGACTACATCGACAACACAGCCTGCATCAACCTCATCAGCAAGAAACCCACCGCGCTGCTCCACCTGCTGGACGAGGAGTGCAAGTGAGTCTCAATATCATTTCAACCATATCTGACAGAACCAGCTTCAGTTTGCTGCCAATCACAGTCATTATGCAGTACATTATGCATTCCAATCAGATTTGTTTGTGTTTTCTATTAACGTATCCTCAGTTTGGATTCCACAGAAATGTTATTGCGTTTTGTTGGTTTGCAGTTTTCCGCAGGCATCCAATCAAACGCTCTTGGATAAGTTTAAGCGGCAGCACGAGGGAAACGGCTACATTGAGTTTCCTGCCGTCATGGAGCCGGCGTTCATCATAAGACACTACGCCGGCAAGGTCAAATACAGCGTCAAGGTGAGAAACGGCGCTTTAGAGACTCGCAGACCACATCTCTTTTGCTTCTGCATGCGCGTGTGTGATTAAGTGAGCATTTGCATATGTTACACACACAGAGTGACCCAATTCTGTGCTTTAATCTGATTGGTTGGATCAGGTGTATCTGGAGCACATGTTTGGCAGAGAGGGTTAAATCTACATGCACACACACACACACACACACACACACACACACACACACACGCATGCATGCAAAGCTGTTGTCGTCTGTGTGTTTGGAGCAGATGTGACCGTATCAGTCGATTATGAGAACAGCTGCTTCACATCAGCCAGCAGCACAGATTACTGCCCTTCATTCTCAGTGTGTTTGATTCGGTGTCATTTGATACTATATACCATTTTTATTAATATATATAACTTATTATATATAAATATAAATATTATATATAAATTATTTGTTTGTTTAAAATAGTGTTGTTTTAGTATTATTGATAGACAGTTACAGTTTTATTAATGTTTTAATTATATTTCAGATTTTTGTCAGTTTGTGTTTTTGTCAATTCTATTTTTTTAAAATGTCTGTATAGTTTTTCTTTCATTTTTATTTAGTTTTAGTTATTTACATTTACATTTAATAGTTAAACTAAATGAAATTGGCAGCTAGCTGAATTAAAAAAAAAAGTGATTCTTTTTTAAAAGTTATTATTTTAGTTTTAAAGTGAAATATTACCTTGGCAAACAAAAGTATTTAATATTTTATTTTAGTTTATTGAAGTTAACATTTATTTATTTGCATGTTTTTTGTTTGTTTGAAATAGTGTTTTTAGTATTATTGATATACAGTTATAGTTTTATTAATGTTTTAAGTATATATTTTTAGTCATTTTGTTGTGTTTTGGCAATTCTAGGTTTTCTTTTTTCTTTTTTTTTTTTAATATGCCTATAGTTTTTCTTTAATTTGTATTCTATTTTAGTTTGTTATTTTAGTACATTTAATGGATAAATGAATTGAATTGAAATTGCCAACTAGCTTAATTTTTTTTTAAGTTATTCTTTTTTTAAAAGTTATTATTTGAGGTTTTTTATTTGAGTTGTTGTTGTTATTGTTGTTATTATATTTAATATTATAATATATATTATATTAAAAATGTGAAATGTTACCTTAGCAAATAGCTGAAACAAATTTTTAATATTTTAATTTATTTCAGTTAACATTTATTTTATTTCAAGTAATAAAAATGCTTTTCTGCATGTTATTTGTTTGTTTGAAATAGTTTTGTTTTAGTATTATTGATATACAATTTTAGTTTTATTCATGTTTTAAGTATATTTTCTATTTTAATTTTAGTTAAGATTTTTAATCATTTTATTGTGTTTTTATCAATTCTAGTTTAAATTCTTTGTTAAAATATGTCTATATTGTTTTTCTTTAATTTTTATTCAATTTTAATTATTTTAGTATATTTAATAGTTAAAATTAAATTGGCAACAAGCTGAATTTAGTTGGCTTTATTATTTTTTAAAAGTTAAGTTTTTTTATTTTTGTTGTTGTTGTTGATTATTATTATTATTATTATTATTATTATTATTATTTTCAGTTAGCTGAACAAAAAAAGTTTATAATTTTATTTTCATTTATTTTATTTCAAGTAATGATTTTTTTTTAATGTTTTATTAATGCTTTAATGTTTTAATTTTTATTCAGTTTTAGTTATTTAACATATTATACATAATATTTAAACTCAATGAAATTGGCAGCTATCTGAATTTTTTTTTTTTAATAAAGATTATTTTATTTCAAGTAATAAAAGTGCTTTTTAATGTTTTTTGTTTTGGTTAACTATTAACAACTCTGGATTAAAATACTATACTAATGCTATAATTTTACTGAATACTATAATTGTTTTATCAGTTTACTGTTTTTATTTTATTATCAGTTTTATTGTTATTTTAATTCATTTGAATTAAATTCATTTTAGCAGTAGGGTTTTTTTGTCCAGTTATAGTTATTGTAGCACATCAAGTTGGCAGATAGCTGAAATAAAATAAGGTTGAATTTAAAAAAAAATATAAATTCAATTAACATTTATTTTATTTCCAGTACCGAAGCTCTGAAATAGCATATCAGCATACTAATCTTACTATTTCTGCAGTATGCATGATGAAATTGGTGTAAAACATAAATAAAAGAAATGATGTTTGTGTGTTTTTTTTGTAATCTAAAATATAAATATGTATTGACTTATATGTTGAATGTCATCAAAAGCTGAAAAGCAATAAATATAATGTTTTATGGGCAGGATTTCAGGGAGAAGAACACGGATCACATGCGTCCGGATATCGTGGCTCTGCTGAAGAGCAGCCGAAACGCTTTCATCTGCGGCCTGATG
Source organism: Labeo catla (assembly GCA_012976165.1). Lineage (NCBI taxonomy): Eukaryota > Metazoa > Chordata > Actinopteri > Cypriniformes > Cyprinidae > Labeo > Labeo catla. The sequence goes on along the minus strand of VONZ01001620.1, from coordinate 81,162 downwards.
GGAATCGATCCTGTAGCCACCTTCCGCTGGGCCGTGATCCGCGCCTATTTCAGAGCGCTCGTCGCCTTCAGAGAGGCTGGGAAACGACACAAGGAGAAGAAGACGACGAGCGGTGAGAGATGCCAGCATTTACTCAAACATGTTGTTACAAACCAGATCCTGTAATGCAGCTATGACACTCAAACACTCACAAACATCACACATCCTCTCAAACATTGCTCATAATGACATGAGCATGAATTAAATACCCATGATGCAACTATTCTCTATTGTTTATCACCGCAGAGACGATGCAAATGCTCCCGTAACATTGAAATATGCATACATGAAGACAGAAAAACAGCAGACTGGAAATAATGCGTTTTATTGCTAACAGTGTTCACAATGTTGAAATTTGTTTTTTTTGTTTTTTTTTGCAAACAATGCTAGAAAGAAGATTAATAATAATAACAATAATAGTACAGTTATAGAAATCTGATAATTAAAATTATTATAAATAAATAAAGTAATAATTTTAAATAAATTGTAATGATAAAAACATTATTTTTTTAAACTAAATTTAATTAGACACGAGCATTTGTTTATATATGATTTGCTTAATTATGTATTTTTAACGTATATGGTAATGATTTATTTTTTCACTTATTTGTTGATGTTTTCATGTTAATTTGATAAACATTCATAAACCGATTTAAACCGTTTTAATTGTGTATATATAAAATAGACGATTATATATTTTTTATAAATAAAATGATTATAAATAATTTTAAGTAATTGTAATTTATTTATAGTAAGACAGTAATTTAAAACATTAAAGAAATAAATTTAAGTGTGAAATATAACATGTACAAAAGTAAATTTACATAAGAACTACGTATAATTGGCTTCATTTTATATGTATTTTTAATACATAGTATACTGTAATGTTTCATTTATTTTTTTTACATTATCTGTGCCAATTTTTGTGTTCATTTTATATATAGACATATTTAAGGGTTAAATTAAAAGAAAAGTTGCATTGGCAACTAGCTGAAATAAAGTTTTAATTTATGTACTTTTAGTTAAAATTTTAATGTTCATTTTGTAAATGTTATATTTTACACTGAAATTTATTTTTATATTAATGTTTTATATTATAAATGTCTTATTATCAATTAATTACAATTACTATAATTTTTTAAAAATCATTTTAATTCTAAAAAATATGTAATTGTCTATTTTAAATATTAAAAATTAAACAAAATGTTTATGAATGTATATTAAATGAATGTGAAAACTGCCACAGATAAATGAAAAAAATAAAATAAACATTACAATATACATTAAAAATACATAAAAATTAAGCAAAGTATATTTTAACAAATCCTGGTTTCATTGAATTAAATTTTGCTTTATTATGAATTTAGAATTATTACTTTATTATTAATTACTTCTCAAATTTCTATAATTGTATTATTTATACTTATTGACATTTTATTATTTAAATTATAAAAAATATTTTGAATAAGTACATTTATAACAAAAAAATACATTTAATAATTTTAAATAATTTAAATTGAAATTATTTTAATTTTAAAATTATTTAATTTTTCAAAAATCTAAAATGCAAGAACACAACATATTTCTAAAACTTTGAATAAATTTGAACTATATCTAAAAAAGACAAATCAACGAAAAATTGTTTAAACTTTGACCAATATTATAATAAAAATGCAAAATATAATAATTAAAAGGAAATGATAAAATTACAAACACTGTAACTGACATTATAATAGCAGAAAATGTCATTTCTTTTAATAACAAAAACACTAAAACTAATGAAAATGTCAAAAACACAGTTACTAAAGCTGAAAAATAAAAAATATATACTATTTAAATTATAAAAAATATTTAATTTTAAAATAAATTTAATAACTTTTTTCAAAAATCTAAATTACAAGAACACAACAAAATTTCTAAAACTTTGAATAAAATCTTTATATATAATTTGCTTAATATATTTTTATATAAACATTTTCATGCACTTTATTTATTTAAAATATACGAGTAAATATTTAGAAATATAAATAATCACTTTTTTTATTTGCACCTCAGGTTTTTCTATAGTATATGTTGTTGGTTTCTGGAGTTGCATGTGTGTTCTGATGTGCTGGTTTATCACATGTGTTTGTGAACATATGCTTTGTTGTTTTATGAAAGTGTTTGTTGTTGCAGAATCACTCGACCAGTGAGAACAGCAACTGCAGACGACACTAAAACATTCATGAGCGACACATTCACACATGATGCTCACGCTTCACTGCGTTTGCTTACTCACATTCTCTCTCTATGTCTGTCTCTCTCTCTCTCTCTCTCTCTATGTCTCTCTTTCTTTCTCTCCAGGCTCTGATGGTCCAGTTCAGAATCAGAAAAGTGTGGACAGCTTCAGTTTCCTGCATCATCCTGTTCACCAGCGGAGCCTTGAGATCCTGCAGCGATGCAAAGACGACAAATACAGTAAGATCACAAAAATAACACTTTAGCAGATCTACAGTCATCAAAACCAGGCTTATAATAGTTTACTAAAACCAAAACCAAATTAAAATATATTTGGACAAAAAAAAATTCTAATTTCTTATTTCTCTTAGCTGTTTCTAATTTCTCATTTTCATTTAGTTTCATTTAAATACACTTAAACTTGTACTTGGAGTTAAATAAATGTGCTTAAATAATTGAAACTAAAACTGAAATAAAAAAAATATTGCTGGTCTTTATTTTTTTAAGTTATTTAATATTTAATAAATATTAATTGATAATGTATTTTTCAAAAATAAAGTATTAATTAAAAAATATTATTTTAAGTATACATTTAAGCATACATTAATTGCAACATCATAAAAAATAAATAAAAACTATATCTAAAAAAAAATAATATATAATGATTAAATGGAAACATTCTAAATTACTTGCACTGTAACTGACATTATAATAGCAGAAAATGTAATTTCTTTTAATTAAAAAAACACTATGACTAATAAAAAATGTCAAAAATACAGTTACTAAAACTAAAAAATATTTATTGTTTAAATTATAAAAAATATATTTAATTTTAAAATACGTGTAAAATAAGTTGTAGTAATTTCAATTAATTTTAAAATTAATTAAAAACAAAAATTAAAATTACAAGAACATACAACAAACTTTCTAAAACTTTGAATCTAAAAAAGACAAAAATTAACAAAATTGTTAAAACTTTAACCAATATTATAATAGAAATGTAAAATATAATAATTATTAAAGGGAAATGACAAAACTGCAGAACGAACTAAAGCTTTAACTGACAGTAATAGCAGAAAATGTAATTTCTTTTAATAAAAAAAACACAAAAACTAATAAAAATGTCAAAAATAGTTACTAAAACTGAAAAATAAAAAATGATTTATCTATTTATTTAAATTATAAAAATATATTTAATTTTAAAATAAAATAATTTTCATTTTAAAATTATTTAATTTTTCAAAAATCTAAATTACAAGAACACAAAATTTCTAAAACTTCGACATTATCATGAAAACTATGAAAATATAAACATACAATTTTACAATAAAAATGCAAATAAAATTAAAAAATAACCAACAAAATGACTAAAACTGTAATCAATAAAAATGTAAACATAATATCGAAAAATGAAACTTTCACTTGGATCACACAGCAAATTAATCCCCAAAAAATTCTTCAAAATGATATGATGTAATATAGTGTGTGTTTTTGTTATCATTCTGTTAATAGTATTAATTATGAGGTTCTTGTTCTTATTGTTCAATTGCCAGAATATCTGTGTAAACAGGCTTTGATTTCGCCTCATTCTTCACTTATTTATCTGTTTAGTAACTGATGGCTGTAGATTTACAGCTGCTGAACGGATCAGGATTAGTAGTTTTGGATGATGTGTGACTGATTTATATGAACTCTCCTATGTCTGTTTCTGTTTCTCTGTGAATGTCAGATTCGTGCATCAGCCGGAGGAGCCCGCGGACTCCGCTATCAGACCTGCAGGGAACAAACACGCTCAGTGACAAAATAAGCAGGTACTGAAGAAAACTCTGTCAACAACATTCATTTCGAGCTCCTAGGAGATTTTCAGTTCATATTTCAGTCATTTCAACCACACTTTTGCATGTTCACGATTCTCTGATGGTGGCCAGCGGTCACATGGCATGCAGTGAAACAAATGAAACACCAGCATTTGTGATCAAATTGTCTTATTTACCACAGTTTGAAAACAAAATAAGGTAAAGTTACTGTAATGCACAATTGTATTGAGTTATAAAATGGCAGGAAATACAGAATTGCTGAATGATTATGAATAGTTACTAATAATTAATAATAAAGAAAAATTATTTAATTTAGTATTTAATATACATTTTAGAATGTATAAAATAATTGTATCAATTTTACTAATGAATTTTATTATAGCAGGAAAAAAAATGTAAATTTAAAACCAGACATGGTAAAGTCACTGTAATCTATAACTTTAATTGGTTTATTGATTTTCTAAAATGGCAGCATGAAAAAATACATCAGTGTTTAATAATTATTCATATAATAATTGATATAATAATATAATAATTGAAATAATTTCAATAAATATTGATTAAATTATTTATCAAAAATAAACAATATATAATTTCCAAAAATAAAAGTATTAAAAAATGATCAAAAATGTAATATTTATTTATTATTTTTCAAATAGTTTTTTAAAAATAATTATTTAGTAATGTATACATTTTAAAATATCTGCATTATTTAAAATGCACATTTTTAAATGTATGAGCTAATTATAATTATAGCAGAGAAACAAATAAAACACTGCAATTTGTAATTGTGGTATTGTAGATAAAGTTGCATATTTTACCACAGTTTAAAACAAAACAAGGTAAAGTCACTGTAATGTACAACTGTAATTGGTTTATTGATTTTATAAAATGGCAACGTGAAAAAAATGCATCCATGTTTAGTAATGATTAATAATTGAAATAAATATTTTTATTATATTTTATATTATATTTTATGCAATAAATATTATTTTATTATATTTTATTATTAATTATTTCTTAATTGTTTTTCAAAAATGAAATATTTTAAAAAAATATTTATCAAAAATATAAAATAAAATAAAATAGTTTTTTTTTATAATTATTTAACAAATTTATACATTTTAAAATATCTACATTATTTAAAAAATGCACATTTCTAAATGTATAAGCTTTGTAATTGCGGTAAAATGTGTAATTGCGGTATTGTAGATAGAGTTGCAGATTTTACTACAATTTTAAACAAAAGATGAGAAAGTTACTGTAACATACAACTGTAATTGGTTTATTGATTTATTGAAAATGGCAGCATGACACAAATACATTGTTTAATAATTATTAATTGAAATAATTTCAATAAATATTAAATTATTTATTAAAAATAGAAAATATATAATTGTTTTTCGAAAATGAAATATAAAAAATTATTTATCAAAAATAGAATATTAACTTGTTTTTTTAAATACATTATTTTTTATAAAATGCACATTTTTAAATGTATAAACTAATTATAATTATAGCAGAGAAACAAATAAAACACTGCAATTTGTAATTGTGGTATTGTAGATAAAGTTGCATATTTTACCACAATTTAAAACAAAACATGGTAAAGTCACTGTAATGTACAACTGTAGTAGGTTTATTAATTTTATAAAAATGTCAGCGGGAAATATATTCAATATTTATGAAATTTATTTTTAAAAATAATTATTTAAAGCATACATTTTAAAATAAAGCATACATTTTAAAACAATTGTTATTTTTTAAATAATTCTATTTATGTAATAAATATTGTATCTTTTATTTGCTGTTTACTTATATATATATATATATATATATATATATATATATATATATTATTATTATTAATATTAATATTTTTTTGTTTTGTTTATGAGTAACTACCTTTTATTTTTATGCTTCAATTAGTAGGTCTTATGACAGTTCATCTAACCATAAATGCAGATGTTTTAAATGAATGTACGTTGAAGTTTTCCATACGACAGCGGTTTGATGTGTTATTGGTGTAAGTGAATGCGTGTCTCCCGTCTGTTGTCTCAGGAGGTGCGAGCGTGTCTCCTCGTTCTCGTCCCATGAGGAGGAGGGGATCTTTGTGAACTCTGTGAATAATAAGCTGCTGGAGCGAGCGCAGGGCATCCTGATGTGAGTCTAAACACCAGCCGCACACATCAACACAGATTCGCTCTGATTCTGACTCATTCATACTCATTCTGTCTCAAACTTTCTCTCTTTCTGAAGGAGAAACAAAAACTATAAGGCGAAGCCCAGCCTCCCAAAGGTAAACGTCCCACTCTCACTCGATTTTAGGCCGTTTTATGCATGTTGCGTCACTGACAGATTTCAGTTCAATATGAAAATGTTGATCCAGTGTTTCATGTGTCCGCAGCACCTGCTGGATGTGAAATCGCTGAAGTATCTAAGCTGCCTGACGCTCCACGACCGCATCACTAAATCACTGCTGCATCTGCACAAGAAGAAGAAACCGCCCAGCATTAGCGCACAGTTCAACGTGAGCACAATATTCACCCTGTTAACACATGAGCTGTAGATGGACCTGTGTGTAATACAGAGAGCTGAAATACTGCCTTGTGTTTGTGATGAAAGTGTCTCTGAACAAGCTGAGGGAGACGCTGGGACAGTCAAAAAAATATATATCAATAAAAATATATTCTATAAAAATATAAACATTTAAAATGTGTGAAATATAATATATATATATATATATATATATATATATATTTAAAAAAAAATTGAAATTAATTATTTTGAAAAAATACATTCTTTTCAAAATGTATATAATTGTTTACAAAAAATTACATTTAAAAATATAAAAAATTAATTAAAGAATTTACATCATTTTAAATATATATTTTAAATATATAATTAAAAACGTATGAAATGTAAAAAAATATGTAAATAAATGTATTAAAAATGTATGCATTGGATACGTTTTTCTAAAATTACATAATTTTTTTTAATCTATAAAATAAAAATGTGTAATTAAAAAATGTATGAAATCCAACAAAAATATCCATTTTTAAATATAGAAATTCATTATTTAAAAATACATATATACTTTCTTTTGAAGTGCAAACAGTAATTGTTTTAAAAAAATGTATGCATTGGAAACAATTGATTTTGAAATGACAGTATGTAAAAAAGTATGTAAATAAAAAAACGTATGAAATGTTAAAAAATGTATTTTTAAATATATACAAATTCGTTATTTAAAAATGCGTGTGCATTCTTTTAGAGCGCAAACAATAATTGTTTAAAAATGTATGCATTGGAAACTAATTTTAAAATTGCATAATAATAAATCTATAAAATAAAAAATATATAATTAAACGCATGACGTAAAAAATATGCATGTTTAAATATGTAGAAATTCATTATTTAAAAATACATATACATTCTTTTGAAATGCAAACAATAATTATTTAAAATATATATGCATTGGAAACAACTTATTTTACAATTACATATTTTTTTAAATCTGTAAAAGAAAAAAATATATATAATTTAAAAAAAACGTATGAATGTAATTTTTAAAAAATAGAAATTTATTATTTAAAAATGCATATATAATTTTTTGAAGTGTTTTGAAATTGTTTAAAAAATGTATGCATTGAAAACATGAATTATTTTAAAATTACATAATTTTTTAAAATCTATAAAATAAAAAATATATAATTAAAAAGCACGTATGAAATGTAAAAAATATGCATTTTTAAAATATAGAAATGTTTTATTTAAAAATACATATACATTTTTTGAAGTGCAAACAATAATTGTTTAAAAAATGTATGCATTGGAAACATGAATTATTTTAAAATTACATAATTTTTTAAATCTGTAAAATAAAACATATTTTAGAAAAATACATTCTCTTAAAATGTATGCAATGCTTGTTTTAAAAATTATATACACTTTAAAGTTATATAAACTGTTTAAAAATAAACATATATATATTGTTTAAAAAAATTGTTTTAACAAATTTTAAATATATACAGGGTGAAATACATAAATTATATATATTTTTTTTATATATTTATTATTATTATTATTTTTATTATTATCATTACAAAATGTACATTCTTATTAAAATGTATACAATAATTGTTAAAAAAATATATTGTATATTCATTTTAAAAATATAAAGATGTGACTTTTTTTATTGCATTAAATGTAAACCGTAATTTTTAATTTTTTTATTATTTATTTTTATTTATTTTTTCTGTAATTGCATAAAATATACAAAATTGTACATTTTAAAAACTGAACATCACAGAGAGCTGAATCCTGTCTTGTGTGTGTGGTTCAGGTGTCTCTGAATAAGCTGATGGAGACTCTGGGACAGTCCGAGCCGTACTTTGTGAAATGCATTCGCTCTAATGCAGAAAAGGTACGTTATGAGTCACATTTCTGTTACCGCGTCACTGGTTTTGGACGCGCAGTTTGATTTGCGTCATTGTTTCGCAGCTTCCTCTGCGTTTCAACGACGCGCTGGTGTTGAGACAGTTACGCTACACCGGCATGCTGGAGACGGTGAGGATACGGCGCTCCGGATACAGCGTCAAATACAGCTTCCAGGTGACAAAAAAACCCCCCAAACTCATTCACACAAAATGCAGAATCCAGGCAGACAAATGGAATGTACTGTATAATGCAGAATGTTACAGAATATGGCAAATGACAGTTGTGAAAGAAACATATTACTATTGTACAGTGGAATGTAGTTCTCAAAATAATAACAATAATAGCAATAATACAGTTATTATTATTTATTTTTTTTATTTATTAGTTGTTTAAGGAATATTTTATAAAATATTTAATATTTATTAAATATTGATTTAATAAATTTATTTGATTTTCATTTGATTAAACTTTAAAAGATTCATACAATGTAAATGAAAACATTAAAATTAAATTAATTGTATTTTATGCCTTTATTTAATTGCCACCATTTTTTATTACTTGATATGGCCCTGTTTTTGTAAAAATTATGATGGTTGTTTTATTAATTAAATTAATTAGACATTTATGGATATTAAAATGCATTTAAACTATTAAACCTGAATTAAAAAAAAAAAACTATGGACAATACAGAATTTGGTAAAAAAAAAACATAATATTAATTAAAAAAAAAAAAAGAATTCATAGGGCTATAAAAAAGTGATTTTTGCTAAACATTTAATAAATTACCTAATTACCACAGTTTTTTATTAGAAATTTGTCTTAATAAATCCAGAAAAGTGAAAACGGACAATACAGAGATGTCTGAAAAAAAGAGAAAAATTTAGACCCTGTTAAATTGTAAATTTTTTAATTGTGAAAATTTTTAAAGTTTTATTATTTATTAGAGTTTAATTGATTAGATTTGGTTTTTGATTACTGAAATTTAATTGATCTGTTAAAACTGAATCCGGAAAAATGAAAACAGTAAACAAATAATAAAACTGATCTCATAGGGACTTTTTTATATTAGTACATTTGTATAAAGTCATTCCTCAAAAAAAAAATTAAATTAAAATTCTGAAGAAAAAAAAACAATTTATAGGGCCCTATTATTTAAAAAAATTGTAATAAATTATTCAATTGTGAACGTTTCATGATTTCAATTCATTCAAATAATTTCAATGCTTTTTGATTACTAAATTTACGTTTAACTGTTAGTACAGAATCCAAAAAGAGTAAAACAGAAAACACAGAATTTGTGAAAAATAAAATGAATTTCATAGGGCCATAAATTTATTTATTTATTTATTTATTTATTTTACTTTTAATAAACTATTAAACTGTTAATTGTATGTGCTTTATGATTTCAATTAATTTATAAAATTAAAAGAAATGGAATTTGGGAAAAAAGCAGAGTTAGGAAAATAATGAAACTGTTTTAAGGGGCTTGTATTCATTAACTTAAAATTAATTTAACCACTAAAATGGAATCTAGAAAAAAATAAACAAATAAATAAACAGTAAAAACTGGAATCCAGGAACATTTAAATAAATAAAACCCACAGAATTTGGGAAAAATAAAATGAATTTAATAGGGTCATTAATTTATATATTTTTTTTATTCTTTTTTTATTTTTAATAAACTGTTAAACTGTTATATTGTATGTGCTTAATGATTTCAATTAATTAGACATGATTGATTACTAAAATTGCTAAAAAAAAAGACACACAAAATAAAAAAAAACCCATAAAATACAGTGAAATTAAAAAAAAAGGAAAGAAAAATTACTTTGGACAAATAAATGAGATTGAATTTTGGGGAAAAAAGCATTATTAGAAATAATAAATAAAACATTTTTTTATAAAAATCAAATAAAAATAATAAAATTGATTTAGGGGGTTGTTTTTATTCATTTTAAATTATTTTAATGAATTAATTCATTTATTAATTATTTTTGATGTGCTTTTTAATTCTTAAAATTATTTAATGAAAAAATCAAAAGCAATAAAAAAAAATGGATTCCGGAAAAACAATCCAAGAAAAAAAATTAAAATGAGAAAAATAAAGAATACTTGGAAATTTTCATGAATAAAAAACCGACTACTTTTGGGGAAAAAAATGTTTGTTTTTAATTTAAATTAGTTAGCCATGCTTTTTAAACACTAAAATTTAATTTAAGCATTAAAACGTAAAATGCGAAATGAAAAAAAAAACTTGTGTGTGTCTGCAGGATTTTGCCCATCATTTCCGTGTGCTGTTACCCGCGGGTTTTCATGCCACTCAGACGGGAATCAGGCAGTTCCTGCAGAGCGTCGACCCCGAGCCCAACGGACACCAAGTGGGCAGAAGCACGGTAACGTCAGCATACACACAAACACACTCTTACACACACACACTTGTGTCCCGTGATGCTGAGCGCCCTGTGTTTCTCAGGTGTTCCTGCAGGAGCGTCTGCGGCAGCGTCTGCAGGAGCAGCTTCATCAGGAGGTGCTGAGGAGGATCGTGTGTCTGCAGAGAAGCTTCAGGACGCAGCAGGAGAGGAGACGCTTCTGCACACAGAGACGAGCCGCTCGACTCATACAGGTATAAACGCCGCATTTGAGAGCGTCATTTAATATTTTAAAAAATGATATACTTTAAAAATTATAGTATATAAATGAAATAATTTAGAAGTTATTCAAAATATATTTACTAGGTTTTTAGATTTATATAATATAAAAACGTACCTTTTTAAAATATATCAATTATTTCAAAATAATCATTTTAAAACTGTTAAATGGTGGCATAACACTGTTTAAAAAAAGTTTTTAAAAAAAGTTAATAACTTTTAAATATTTAGATGCATTTAAAAATATATAAACAATTAAAAAATAAACATATATAATGGTATATGATTGTTTAAATTTTACACTTTTTTTTAAATAAATAATTTTAATAATAAAATAATATAAAATAAGATTAAAAAAAATTATTTGAAAAGATTTGCATCTTTTTTAAAATGTATGCAATAATTTAACTTAAATTATATCCTTTAAAAAAGTATAGTATGTAAATTAAATTTTGAAATTATTAAAAAAAATATTTGCGATTAAATATAAAAATAAAATAATAGAAATAAAATAATAAGACAAATAAATAAAAATATATACATTTTAAAAGTATATAAATTATTTTAAAAGATATACGTCTTTTTGAAATGTATGCAACAGTTTTAAATTGAATCAAATTATATCCTTTTTAAAAATTAAAGTATGTAAATTAAATTTAGAAATTGTTAAAATATATATTTACTAGATTTTTTTTTATTTGTTATATAAAAAATTTCCTTTTTAAAATATATATAGTATATAGTATACAGTGGTATGTGATTATTTAAATTATATACTTTTCTAAAATTAATACATTTTTGAAATATAGAAAATAAAATAATATAAATTAAAAAAAAAAATATATATATATATATATATATATATATATATAATCATTTTAAAAAAATATATAAATTAGTTAAAATATGCATCTTGTTAAAATTATTGCAATTATTTTTAAATTGAATTAAATTGTATACTTAAAAAATGATAGTATATCAATTCAATTATTTTGAATTTTTAATTATTTGTTTATTAAAGATTTTTAAAATTCTTAAGTTTATGTAGTATGAAAATGTACCTTTTTAGAATATATAAACTAACTCTTTAAAATAAGTCATTATTTTAAAACTGTTAAGCTATTAGATAACACAAGATAAAATGATTCTGAAATGTGTTAATACAAAAAAGCAAGTAAAATAAAATAGTGTTAAAAAATACATTTAGAGCAAAATATGGCATAATAAAAGAAATACATATTGTATACAATAAAGTGGTCAAATAAAAAATATGTAATCATAAAATAAAAAAAATCTGAACAAAATGACACGTAACACAAATACAACTTAAAAACATAAAAAAGCAGTAAAATAAAATACAGGGAAATAATATAAAATTAGAACAAAATATTGAAATAATAACAAATAATAATAACGAAATTACAAAATTAAAAACATACAATAAATCAGTCTAATTAAAATTAGAACAAAATAACACATAATAACGAAAATACACATAACAAATACATATTTTGAAACATAATAAAGCAGTAACATAAAAAAAATAATCGTAAAATAATATAAAATCAGAACAAAATTACACAACACCAATACAAATTGAAAACATGAAAAAATACAATGAAATAATATAAAATTAGAACAAAATAATACATTTACAAACGAAATAATCATTTACAAACGAAAAAACATACAACAAATCAGTCAAATATAGTACAATAAAACGGTAAAATAAAATACTGACCAATTAAATGAAATGAATACACAGTAATGCATAACACAAATAGAAATTGTTATTGTGTGTTTCTGTGTGCTTAGTGCTGGTGGCGTGACTGTCTGAGCCGTGCTGACGTGGGTGACGTGGAGCTCCAGCAGGGGGCGGCACTGCGTCTGCAGACGGCCTGGAGAGGCTTCAGAGAGCGGCGGCTGTACCTGCGGCAGAGGAGGGCGGCGCTGATCATCCAGACGGGCTGGAGGAGAGTCCTGCAGGCGCGACACACAGCCGCGTGCCTCATTCAGGCCGTCTGGAAGAGCTACAGACAGAGACGCAGCTTCCTGCAGCAGCGCCGCGCAGCTGTCACGCTACAGGCCGCCTGCAGGGGGCAGCGCGATCGACACAGGTCAGTGCACTTACATTAATGGTTTTATCCAAACCGACCCGATTTGTGTCACTTCGTGCTTTCAGTGGGAATCGAACCCATGACCTTGAACTCAAAAAGCCCCGGAAATGTTTATAATTATTAAATTAATACATCTATTATAAATGGACGATTTTTTCAGATTGTAAATATATAATTTTCTTTAAAAAAAAAAAAAAAAAAATCTTTTTTTTTAAGCATAAAAATAATACAATTGTTAATTTAATTTGTTAATTTGTATCTATATTTTTCCACTTGGTTAAATTACAGAAAACGCCATGCTATTGTAATGATTTATAATTAGGGGTGTTGATGAATCAGTTATGATTAATTGACTAATTAGGCATATTTATGAGCTATTAGTGAATTTGTTAATAAAATTGTAGGCTATATTTGTAGTTTTTTCTTTTTTTAATTAATTTTCCTGGTAAAAATAAGTTTCTTTTATAGTATTATATGTTTTATTTTATGTTTTTAGCATAAAAATAATGTGTTATATATATATTTTTTTTTATTTATGTATATTTATTTATGTTAATAAAAATGTAATTATATTTGTTGATGTATGTTTTTAATATATATTTTGATTAATTTTCCTGGTAAAAGTAAGTATATGTATTATTTTATGTTTTTAGCATAAAAAATAATGTGTGTTATACTTTATATTATGTTTTATTTATGTTTATATGTTTTTTCCCACTTTATTAAATAACAGAAAACTGTAGTGATTTATAATGAGGGGTGTTAATAAATAATTTATTAATAAATGGACTAGTTAAGCATATTAATAAGCTATTAATCTCGTTGTTAATTGTAAATTAGATATGTACATTAATTTTTGAATGTTTTATCTAAATTCCCTTTAAAAATGCTATTTTTTTTATTTTATTTTATATTTTTAGTGTAAAAATAATTATTAATAATAATTATAAAAGTTACATTTTACATATTTGCATCAAATTACTAGAATAGTTATACTTTATCTCAGTTTTATTTATATTAATATTATTTTTTTCCAGTTAATTAATTAGCTATTAGTCAATTTTATATTAAAAATATAAATTCTATATGTAAATGTCTCAAGATCTAGAATGAGATTTTTTTTTTTTTTTTAACCTTTTTCCATTTAATTTTATATATATATATTATTAATTTAATTTCCTTGTTAAAAATAGTATAATATATTTTTAGCTTCAAAATATAATAAAATAGTTTATTTTTATTTTTGTATTTTATTTATTTATTTGTTTATTTTGTTACCAGCCCAATGTCTCACTCCACATCTTTTAAACAGCAGATACGTTCTGATTGGCTGTAATTTTGTGTTGACTAATCTGATTGGACAGTTGACGTTCCGAGCGTGTTGATATTTCGTTTTTGTTTCACTTTAGTAATTTGTTATTTGTTGGAACTATTTTGGAACTAAAAATAAACATTATAGATGTTCATAAAGTGTCTATTTAGTTGACTTATCAAACGTGCAGTTTATGTCCTTATTGAACAGAAGTGTGCGTAATTGTTTCTCCCAAGGTGCCGCATTCTGAGAGAGCAGCGACGTGGAGAGAAAATCCTCTGTGAAAACACTGTGAGCAAAAGTTTACACGCCCATCAAAACCCAACCGAAGTCCTGGACGCGCAAGAGGAGAAACTCGAAACTCAATCCCCCGAACCTCCCAAAACCGTAGACGACAGTACGCTGAAGAGCCGCTCCAAACGCGAAAGCAGGAGGCAACGGGAGCTCCAGCAAGCCACGTTCAGTTTAGAGCTGCTCAAAGTCCGCTCCGGTTCAATGGACGACGCGCTTCCCGCTCAAATCCCTCTCTCCAAACATCTTCCTTCAGACAGCCAA
This sequence comes from Labeo catla, assembly GCA_012976165.1. Taxonomy (NCBI): domain Eukaryota; kingdom Metazoa; phylum Chordata; class Actinopteri; order Cypriniformes; family Cyprinidae; genus Labeo; species Labeo catla. The sequence goes on along the minus strand of VONZ01001620.1, from coordinate 66,017 downwards.
GAAAGCTTCGAGGTCCTCAGCTTTCCCGACGAGGAACCGGCGGCGTCCGAGCTTCGTCCTCAATCCAAATCCGAGCCGATGGAGGAGGAGAACCGGAGCAGTCCGGCGTCCTTCAAACCTCACTTCTACATCGCAGATGATGACGGCAGCCCGGTCAGGCAGGTTCGGGAGAAAAAGGAGTCGGTGGTCGTCATAATCAGCATGCAGAAGGAAAACCCCGTAGACCAGAGCAGCCTGGAAGCTCTGCAGAAACTCGAGATGATGGACGCTGAGGAGATCCACCCCGAAACCGATGACAGGTTGAACGGATTGTCGTCTTCGGATCATCCGCACGACAAGACGACGCCGAGCCCTGAACCTCAGACCGATCGCGGCCCGATCACGTCGTCTTCCAAACCCCTCCAGCTGGACTTGAGGGACCCGGTTGTTGAAGCGACTTCAGAGCCCAAGAAGGAGGTTCAGAAGAAGTTTGTTTCTCAGAGCATCAGCATCAGTATGAAGGAGAAAGCCTTCCCTCCCAAACGCAGCCGACTCACCTTCTCCAAGTGAGTTGACATACACTTGACCGTCATTTCTGACCTTTTTAGAAGATATTCTTGTACTTTTGAGAAGTTTAAGCTGCATTTGTTTGCAGATGCCACTTGTTTTGATGTTTAGACATCTATAAGTAAGACGAATTGTGATTATGTCTGTTTTTTTTGTTTTTTGTTTTTTAGGTCGGATAAAGACTTAGTGAATCAGGAACGATCTTTGGCCATCCAAAGAGAGGCGGGATTCAGATCGTTAAAAAACAGAGAGGTGAGAAACTTTGTGTGTTCAGTATTATTATTATTTTTTTTTTTTACGTTTTGAAATTCTTAATTTTAAAATGTATATTATTTAATTTTATTAAAACATATATATATTTTTAAAAAATTTTTAATACTTATATATAAATTAATTAGTAAAGTTATTATAGTTATACTTAAAATGTTAATATAAAAGCAGTATTTTTAAAATACTTTAATTGCTATAATAAATAGTTATTATAGTTATACTTTAATAACTATACTAATTTTATTTATATTACATTTTTATATTTATATTTTTGTTTATAATAAATGTTATCTATATTACTGTATATCTATACATCTATATGTGTGTCTATATTATTTCAAAATAATAGTAAATAGTTTTTAGTAAATAGTTTAGTTAATAGTATAAAAACAGTATTTTTTAAAATACATAATATAAATAGGATAGTTATAGTTATACTTTAATGACTATAATATAATTGCATTTTTATTTATATTACATTTTTGTATTTTATAATTGCTATTTTATATTATTTAATTTATTTCATCGTATTATTTAAAAAAAAATTAGTAAAAAAAAAACCTGTATTTAATACTTAAATTGCATTTTTAATACTTAATATAATAATTAAATATAAATTAATTAGTAAAGTTATTATAGTTATAATTAAAATGTTAATATAAAAGCAGTTTTTTTTTTAAATACTTTAATTGCTGTAATAAATAGTTATTATAGTTATACTTTAATAACTTAATTTCTGTACTTTAATTTTATTTATATTATATTTTTATATTTATATTTTTGTTTATAATAAATGTTATCTATATTACTGTATATCTATATGTATCTGTATGTGTGTGTGTGTATTATTTAAAAATAATAGTAGTTTTTAGTAAATAGTTTAGTAAATAGTATAAAAGCAGTATTTTTTAAAATACATTAATAATTATAGTTTTTATAGTTATACTTTAATGACTATACTATAATTGTATTTTTATTTATATTACATTTTTGTATTTTATAATTGCTATTTTATGTTATTTAATTTTATTTCATCATATTATTTAAAAAGAAAAACATTTTTAGTAAAAAAAAACCCTGTATTTAATACTTAAATTAAATTTTTAATACTTAATATAATACTTAAATATAAATTAATTAGTAAAGTTACTGTAGTTATACTTCAGATGTTAATATAAAATACTTTAATTGCTATAATAAATAGTTATTATAGTTATACTTTAATAACTATACTATTTTAATTCCTGTAATTAATTTAATTTATATTACATTATATTTATATTTTTGTTTATAATAAATGTTATATATATTTTTGTATATCTATACATCTGTGTTTCTGTATATGTGTGTGTGTGTGTGTATTATTTCAAAATAATAGTAAATAGTTTATAGTTGTTAAAGTTTGCTTTAATGGCTATGCTATAATTGTATTTTTATTTATATTGCGTTTTTGTATTTTATATTTGCCATTTTGTTTTTATTTATAATAAATGTTATCTATATTATAGTATATCTAAATAGTGTATATATTAAAGTTATAGTAAATAGTAAATGAAGTAAATAGTATAAAAATAGTATGTCTTTAGAATACTTTAATTACTACAATATAGTTGTACAATGTAGTTTTACAGTACTTTAATGACTATACTATAATTTTATTTTGATTTATAGTACATTTTTGTATTTTAAATAATTTAGTAAATGGTATAAAAATGTAAATACTTTAATTGCTATAATTAGTATAGTTATAGTTACACTTTAATGATTATACTTTAATTTTTAGTTTATTTATATTACATTTTTGTATTTTATATTTGCTATTACATTTTTATTTATACATTATAATATATATTATATAATATATAATATACATTATCCGTATTACTGTGTATCTAAATATTATATATACAGTTTTTAGTAAATAGTTTAGTAAATAGTATAAAGTTTTTTTTAATAAATACTATAATTAGTATAGGTATACTTTAATTACTATACTATTTTATTTTTATTATTATTACATTTTTGTATTTTATATTTGCTATTATAATTTATTTATAATATATTATCTATATTACTGTATTATTGTATAATAAAAACATTTTTGTATAAATTAGCATATAATATAATTAGCATAGTTATTATAGTTATAATTAGTATACCATACTATAATTTAACTTATTTCTAATACATTTTTATATTTTATATTTACTATTTTATGTTTTTATTTATGTTATCTGTATTTCTGAGTATCTAAATATTATATGTCATTTTATAGTATTTATAATAATTAATACTTTAATTACTATAATTAGTATAGTTAGTTATACTTCAATCACTATACTACTTTAACTGTAATTGTTTTTGCATTATTTTATTTTTATTGTATATGTACAATTTTGTTTTATCTTCATATTTGTAATACATTTGATCTGTAATTAGCATAGTTATTATAGTTATACTTATTATACTATACTATAATTTAACTTATTTATATTACATTTTTGTTTTATATTTACTGTTTTATATTTTTATTTATAATGTTATTTATATTTCTGAATATCTAAATATTATATATGTAATTTTATAGTATTTATAGTAATTAATACTTTATTTACCATAATTAGTATAGTTAGTTATACTTTAATAACTATACTACTTTAAGTACTCTAATTGTTTTTACATTATTTTATTTTATATGTACAATTTAATATTTTTATCTTCATATTTGTAATACATTTGATCTATATTACTGTATCGTAACATTCTATATATTATTTAAAAAATGTTTTATAGTATAAATCTAGTATTTTTAGTACTTTATTTACTATTAGTATAGTATACTTTATACTATAATATTATACATGTACATATATATATATATATATATATATGTAATTTAAAAAAAACTAAAGTATTTATAGTAATTAATACTTTACTGTAATTAGTATCATTAGTTATACTTTAATAACTATACCACTACTATAACTACTATAAATTTTATATTATTTTTTTATGTTATTTTTTATTTGTGTATTTATGTTTGTAATATATTTGATCTATATCACTGTATGTTTAAATGTTATGTATTATTATATTAAAAATGTTTTGTAGTATAAATCTAGTGTTTAAAGTACGTTAATTACTATAATTAGTATAGTTATACATTAATAACTTTTATATGTACCATTTTATTTTTATAATCACATTTGTAATATATCTATATTACTATATAATTAGTGTAGTTATATAGTTATTATAATGTATACTTTTAAAACTATACTACTTTAACACTATACTATAATTGTATTTTTATTTCCATCACATTATATTTTATATGCACAATTTTATTTTTTATATCTATTTTATGTTATCTATATTAATGACCTATCTATATAGATAGATATTATGTATATTGTTATAATTTATTTTATGTATTTCTCAGAGATTTGAATGACTATGATCATTTGTTTTAAGCATGAAAGGTTTTTTGTTAAATTACATTAAAAAAAAGGACATGTCATATGCATATGCATTTGTGAATGAGTAGTGGCGAGACGTCTTTAAGTGCGGGATGAGTTTGGGCTCGTCTCTCCTGAGCTCGTCTCTGTCAGTAGTTTTGACGTCATCAATGTGAACGATCAGGTGAGCGGAGCGGCGCGTAAAAAGAAAGCACGCATGGCCAGGACGCGCTCTGATTTCCTGAGCCGTGCCTGCAGCACGGAGATCGACTCTGACGATGATGAGGACGACGAATACGAGTACAGAGCCGTCCTCTCTCGCACCCTGCCGCTCCCAGAATCCCCCAGCTCCCCCGACAGCGACCCGGCCTGCCACAGCGACTCCCAAACGGTAAAACTGAGCCAGAAACGACTGCGCTCTCGCCAGAACGGAGCTTTGCACACTGGTCCGACATCGAATTCTGTCATTAAATCTGTCGCCCTCATGTTGTTCCAAACTCGTGTGATGTCCATTTTGAAGACAATTTCTTATACTTTACCTAAACAAAAAATGATTTAAATAACTTTACAGTTCAAATAAAAAAGTCATATAAAATGATAAACCTCACTTTTCTGCCTTTTAAGAAGCTGTAAAAGTTTTAATATTTATTTTAGTTAACTAATTTTTTTTTTTAAATGTTATTTGAAGTAATTGCCAATTAAGATAAAATATTAAAACATTTTTTTAAAAATGTATTTGGCTAAAAAATAAAAGTTTTTCTTTGATTAAAATAAAAAAAATAAATAAATAAGAACAAATTCCAGAAAATTTTTAAAGGACTTGCGGGGATCCTGATTAACTAAAACTAGAACAATAATTAAAAATGTTTAAAATAAATATTAATTGAGATAAAAATAAAATATTTACCAAAAAAAATTATTTAAAAAATCCATAAAATTAAAAATTAAAATAAAACACTAGTTGAGATCAAATAAAATATTTTAAAAACCCTGAAAATTTTATTTCACTTATATCACTAAAATGAAAAAATGATAAAAAAAATTAAAACTAATTAAAAAAGTTAATAAAGGTCCCATGGGGACTCTAGATATTATAGTTAACTGAAACTAAAACAATATAAAAAATGTTAATTAAGGTAAAATAAAATATTTACCAAAAAAAAAAAAAACTTTTAAAAAATGGATTTCACTGAAAAAATAAAAATGTAAATCTAATTAAAAAAATTATATTTATATATTATTATAATTAATAAAGATCCTGTGGGGACTCTAACTCTCTTTTAGTGGGTTAACTAAAACTAAAACTATATATATATATATATATATATATATATATGTGTGTATATATGTATATATATGTATATATGTATGTATATTTCTTAAAATAAACATGAATTAAGATCGAATAAAATATTTAAAAAAAAACAAAACTGAAAATTTTATTTCACTAAAATGAAAAATTATAAAAATAAAAACTAATTTAAAAAAATTAATTAAAATCCTGTGGGGAATCTGGTTATTATAGTTAACACTAAAACAATAAAAAAATGTAATAATAAAAATAATGAGAAAAGTGCTGAAAATAGGCATTAACTAAGATAAAATAAAAAATTTAAATGTTTTTTACTGGAAAAAAATCACTAAAATTAAAATGAAAAATTCTAATGAATCTAATTAAAAAATTAATAAAGAACTTGTGGGGACTCTGGTTATTGTAGTGAACTAAAACAAATTTTAAAAATGCCTCTTAAAATAAACATTTAATGAAGATCAAATAAAAAACATCATAATAATACTAAAGCTAAAAAATTAAATTTTATTTCACTAAAAATCAATCAAATGAAAAATAATAAAATATAAATTTATTTAAAAACTAACACATTTTTTGTGGGGACTTTGTTGCCTAAATTGTAACTTAAAATAAACGTTAATAAAATAAAAATGCTAAATATTTCACAAAAACTCACTAAGTTATGTCAAAATATACAAAATTTAATTAATTAAAAAAAATTAATAAAAACTATAATAGGTTCTCAGTGAAACTAAAATATTACTGATGGAGGAAGAAAAATGTCAAAAGGACTTGTAGCGACTTAAGTGGGAAGAAATGATGGCAGAATTTGTTTTAAACTCATTTTTTAGTGTCTGGTCAGTGTGCAAAAGCCCTCCTAACCCCTCTTGACTGACCACGGATCTCTTTCATAACCAAATAGGACTGGCTTTTCTAGATACAGTAGGACTAATCAAGTGGAAGACTAATAACCCTGACTGGATGAGGCTGTCGTGTCTCAATTAACCAGAATCTAAAGACTGTCCTTTCAAGAGTTTGGGGTGTCTGGTCTTTCCTAAACTGGTTCACAACTTGAGCTGCAGCCGTTGATGAATATGGAGTCTGCAATTCAAGATGCATGTGGAAACCATTAACACGGATTTCTCCATTACTCACTCATTCTTTTATCTTAAAAACTCTTTTTCTCTCATACTTTCCCTCATTCACTTGGGTTTGGTGTCATTACGCTGTTTAGTTGTTTATTCTTCTTAAAGACCCTTACTTGAAACACTAACCAGCCTGAAACAAACCAGAACTTTGTTCCTGGAGATCAAAGAACCGTTCAATCTGGTCTGATGTTCACAAAACGTTACATGTGATCTGATTGTGCATTTGTTTCCCATCTCAAGTCGTCTCAGAAAGAGCAGAAGAGGATCCAGAAGACCATGTCGTCGGGTGATCTTGGGAAAATGGATTCGCTCAGGAAGTCAATCTCCCAAACCGACGGCAGGTCAGATGGGATTCATTCCTTCTACTAGTTTCATTTCCATAAAAATGTATTTTCGGTGATATATAGAAAAAATAAACAGTATTGTCCGAATGTCGTGCGATTGTCAGGTTGCAATGTTAAAAAAATGTTAGTTTGAAAATAAATGTAAAAAAAGACAAATTATTAGTGTTGTAATTTTACAGTAAATTTATTCATTTAATTGTAATTCAAATACATTTTTTAAAAACTTAATACATTTTAAATGCATTTAATAATTTTAACATTTTTAAAAATATATATATATTTTTTTAAGGTTTCGTTTTTTACATTACTTTTTTCCCCCTTTTTGTACATTATATATTTCTAATTATTTAAATATATTTCATAATAATTACAATAAAATATATAACAATTATTAAAATAATAATTGTTAGCATTTTATAGTCATATAGAATTGGTCAGCAACAGTGTGAATGTGGCCTATGAAAAGTGAAAAGAGATTTTATTTATTTATGAACCCCAAATTTGTGAAGCATTCAAAATAAATCATTTAGAGTAAAATATAAAAATGAAAATAAAGAAATAGAATTTAAAAAAAAAATTCAGGTAATATATAGGGGAAAAAAATAAGTTTTATGCAATTCGTCATATTGTGGAGTCAGGCTGTGATGTGTAAAAATGTTTGTTTGGAAAAAAAAAAAAAGACAAAATTATTAGTATTGTAATCTTACAGTAAATGTATTTATTTAATTGCAATTCAAATGAAACATTTTAAAATTTTATATAATTTTTTATAATTAAAATGTAAGTAATGTTTTTTTTTTTTTTTTTTAAATGTAAAATTTATTACATTTAAGTTTTTTTTACAATAGTATTACAATATATTTCTTAATTAGTTGAACATTTAATAATAGTTACAAAAAAATAAGTAACAATTATTAACATAGTAATTGTGTTAGTATTTTACAGTCATATAGAATTGGTCAAAAAACAGTGTAAATGTAACCGATGAAAACTCAAGTGAAAAGAGTTGTTTTTTTTTTGGTTTTTTTTTTTAAACACAGTTTACTAAAAGTAAATCCAACTATGAACCCCCAAATTTGTGAAGTATTCAAAATAAATAACCTATAAATCTAATAAATAAAATATAATAAAAATATAATATAATAAAAAAATAAGTAAATAAATAGAATAAAAATGTATATATTGGGGGTAATCTATAGGAAAAAAAACTGTCATATCGTGCAGTCAGGATGCAATGTTTAAAAAAAAGTTAGTTTGAAAATAAAAAAAAAATTAAGACAAAATTATGAGTATTGTTATTTTACAGTACATTTATTTTAGTTATTAATTTTAAATGTAATCATTTTTTAAGTTTTAAAATGTTACATTTAGGTTTTACATTTTTGCATTATTTTTTTATTTTGTACAATAGTATTATTACAATATATTTCTTAATTAGTTAAATGTATTTAAAAATAGTTACAATTTTTTTTTTTTTTAGAATGTCAAATTTTTTACATTTAAGTTTTACACTTTTACGTTCTTTTTTTTGTACAATAGTATTATTACAATATATTTCTTAGTTAAATGTATTTAATAATAGTTATAATAAAAATCCTTTACAATCTTTCCAAACAGAGCCATTCATGTCAACTATTCCTGTATTTTTTCATATCACACAAAATATATCAAAGAAAAACTAAATATCACAATGTTGGATGTTTGTTTTGTGAATGATTATTTAGTGCATGAAAATATGATCTTTTAATCTATTTTTAGGGTCCGAGGAAAAATGCGGTTCTGGAGTAAGAGCAAACATGGTGATAAAAAGATGTCCACCAGGGGGCGCTCTGCAGATTCGGAGCTCACCGACAGGAGGAATGGTGCGTGATATTTTTATTTATTTATTTTTTTCACTCATTTATTTCTCATCTCCATGTGGCTTTTCTAATATGGTTTCTGTCTCACAGACTCTCCTCCAGGAAGCCCTGAGAACACCGGACTGTCGGAGCGCGGACGCGACAGCAAGGAGAACCGCGAGCCGATGATGGGCATGATGTCGATGAAGAGGAGACGCAGTGTGAAGATCAGTAGTGTTTCTCTAGAATCTTCCGCCTGGCAGAACGACTCGCTGCACATCCTCACCAGCACCGCAGACTATCGCAGCATGAACGACTTCCTCATGAAGAAGGTGTGTGCGTTTCCTCATTTATTCTGCTGTTTAACTTATTGCATTGCCAAACCCAGGGTTATTATCATTAACTTCAACTTAAACCAAAACCAAAACCATAAAAACTAAAATATCTCATTGTCAATTAGTTTAGTTCAATTTGATGTACTAAAATAACTAAAATTAAATTAAAAATATATAAAAACCTATACAGACATATTTAATGGCTACATACAGACGAAAAAATAATAAAACTGACAAAAATGCAGTTATGAAAACTGTAATTAAAAATCATTATTTATAAAAAAATCATTCATTTATGAAAATCAAGCAGATTTTTTATTCATATTATAGCAGAATGTACATTATTTGTAAAATCATTTTTGTGTAATCTTTCACATTCAGTGAAGGTGAAAGTGTTGTATATGACAGTTTACGAAATAATTGTATACATCAGTTTATGAATGTTTTGTGCGACTGAAATTGTCACTATAATTTACTTAAAAATATTTTCACTAATGAATTTCTGTGATAATTTACGTACAACATGGTAAACTGCACCATATAATTTAAAAATAATGTTACAGATGATCATCTGTATAAATTGCTTTTAAAATTATTCCTCCATAAACGTATAAAGTGTTTACATAGTGTAAAATTCTATTATCTTCCATATTGAATTTTGATAAGAATTGTTTAAAGGAGAAGTCCACTTCCAGAACAACAATTTAAAAACTAGATAAAAAAGTTTGTCAAGACAAACTTTAAGTTGGCTTGAGAAAGCCGGACCAGAAAGTTTGAAAAAGTTAAAAAAAAATTAGAAAAGTTTAAAAAGTTTAAAGAAAAAAACAGTTTTAAGTTTGATGGTTTTCAGTCTGAAATAGGTTGAAGTTTAAAAGTTTTAAAAGGTTACAGTTTGAATGTTTTGAAACATAGATAGATAGTCTCAGATAGTTACTTGTATGTTTTTAACATGATTAGCAAGTTGTTAGCATAATTAGCAAGTTGCTAGCATGTTTCTATCATGATTAGCAAGTTTTTAGCGTGCTGCTAGCATGATTAGCGTGTTTTTAGCCTGATTAGCAAGATGTTAGCATGTTGCTAGAATGTTTCTATCATGATTAGCAGGTTGTTAGCACGTTTCTAGCATGATTAGCAAGTTTCTAGCTGTTTCTAGCATGATTAACAGGTGCTAACATGTTTCTAGCATGATTCTAGTATGATTAGCATGTTGCTAACATGTTTCTAGCATGATTAGCAAGTTACTAGCATGATTTTAGCATGATTAACATGTTAATAGCATGTTTCAAACCTGATTAGTAGGTTGCTAGCATGTTTTTACCATGATTACCAAGTTGTTAACATGTTTTTAGCATAATTAGCAAGTTGTTAGCATGTTTCTAGCATGATTAGCAAGTTACTAGCATGATTCTAGTTGCTAGTCTTGTCTAGATTGATAAATAGATTAGAAATATTAGAATGGAAGTTTGAATTGATTAGAAATAGTACATAGAAGGGAAGTGTTGATTGAGTCTCAAGGGATTCTGGGAGTTTAGATTTGAATTTTGTCAGTTGGAGTTTGAATAGTGTTGCTCATTTGAACATTCTGTCAATGTAAGTCTATGGGATTTTTATGATTTTTAATCTTTAATTTTATGAAAACTATAATTCGGATCAGTTAGAAAAGAGACAGCACACGACATCAGATCAGTCTGAAGATCTGGGCTGAGTTTGGTGGTTGTAGCTTGAAAGCTCTAGGAAGGAGAAGCGTTCAGAAATTTGGCTAAGATGATTAATAATAAAAAGCTTAAGTAGCAGATCAGTAGGTTGACTTTCTCAAACCCCCTTGTCATCCAAGATGTTCATGTCTTTCTGTCTTCAGTCTGGTTTTTGAGGAAAACATTTCAGGATTTTTCTCCATATAATGGACTTTATTGGTTCCCCGATTTTGAACTTCCAAAATGTAGTTTAAATGCAGCTTCAAAGGCTCCATATGATCCCAGCCGAGGAAGAAAGGTCTTATCTAGCGAAACAAACGGACATTTTTTTTGTAAAATAAAAATTTGTGTGCTTTTTAAGGACAAAAGCTTGTGTAGCACAGGCTTTTATGAAAGAATGGTTTTGTGCAATTAATATTGTTGTCATAATGTACGTAAGAAGATTTTACAAACAAATTTATCTGCCAGTTGTTCGTTAACCTGTGACATTCGATTTATGTAAAAATGTTTTTTTGACGACAATTAATCTTTAAAAACAATTTGACAACATTTTTTTTTTTAAGAAAAGAATGGTTTTGTGCAACTAGTATTGTCACCATAATCTATGCAAGAATATTTTTACAAATATTTTTGTCAATTGTTTGTTACCCCAAAACATTCAATTTACTTAAGAATGTTTTTTTACAATTTTTGTAATAACTGTTTTACATAAAATGTTTATGAGAAAAGATTTTGTGCAACTAGCATTGTTGCCATTATTTACGTAAGAATATTTTTACAAACAATTATCTTTGCCAGTTGTTCGTTAACCTGCTGCATTCATTTTACGTAAGAATGGTTTTACGACAATTTTTCGAAGAAAACGTTTATGCAAAATATTTATGAAAGAAAGATTTTGTGCAATTAGTATTGCTGCCATTATTTACGTAAGAAAATTTTACAAACAAATATATCTGCAAGTTGTTCGTTAACCTGTGACATTCCATTTTTGTAAAAATGTTTTTTACGACAATTTCTTTAAAAACAATTTGACAACATTTTTTTTTTATAAAAGAATGGTTTTGTGCAACTAGTATTGTCACCATAATCTATGCAAGAATATTTTTACAAATATTTTTGCCAATTGTTTGTTACCCTGAGACATTCCATTTACTTAAGAATGGTTTTTACGACAATTTTTCGAAAGAAAAGGTTTACACAGAATTTTTATGAAAGAATGGTTTTGTGCAATTAATATTGTTGTCATAATGTACGCAAAAAGATTTTATAAACAAATATATCTGCAAGTTGTTTGTTAACCTGTGACATTCGATTTATGTAAAAATGTTTTTTACGACAATTTCTTTAAAAACAATTTGACAGCATTTAAGAATGTTTTTTTCAATTTATGAAAGAATGGTTTTGTGCAACTAGTATTGTCGCCTTAATCTATGCAAGAATATTTTTACAAACAAATATATTTGCAAATTGCTCATAAAACCATTTTTTAACATGTCACACTTTATTTACGTACAAATGGTTTTGTACAATTTATGGCAGAATGGTTTTACGCAATCATTTTTATGTAAGAATGGTAAAATGTGCAACTAATGTTGTTGCCGTCACAATTTAAGTATGAATATTTTTGAAAACTTTTCTCAGCAAGTTGTTCGTAAAACCATTCTTGTGTTACCTGTGTTACCTGAAGAATGATCGTATTAGCCAAAATATTAAATATCTCTTATCTGACGTTTTATAGATCAGCGATCTAGAAGCTGAAGACAGTCAGAAGGACACACCGGTGGACGTGGTCTTCAAGAAGGCCCTGAAAGAGTTTCGCCTCAACATCTTCAACTCATACTCTACCGCTCTGGCCGTGAGTTTCTCAAATCAAACAATTTACAGTGACTTCAAAGCAAACCTGAAAACTTATTCTTCATAATCTCACCCTGAATGTTTGTCACCCTCAGATGGATGATGGCAGGAGCATTCGTTATAAAGATCTTTACGCTCTGTTCGAGCACATCTTAGAGAAGAACATGCGTCTGGAGCAGAGAGACTGGAGCGAATCGCCGGTTAAAGTCTGGGTCAACACGTTCAAAGTCTTCCTCGATGAATTCATGACCGAATACAAGCCAATGGACGGAACCATCAGTAAGGTAAAGCGTCTCTCTATAGATCTGCATATTGCTTCATATTGTTCAACAAAACTCTTCTGAGAGAGTCACTTTGTGTTTGTTTTTCAGGCTCCTAAACCCGAGAGGAAGAAGAGGAGGAAAAAGGAATCTGACACCGTCAGTCTCTTGTTTTAAATTCCATTTAGATCATTATGCTTGTGTAATAGGATTTATGAATTCTTGATAACTGAATTAACATCTTCAGCGCTCTGCTGCCCTCTGCAGGTGGAAGAGCACATGGGTCACATCTTTAAATCCACTCAGTACAGTATTCCAACCTACTGCGAGTTCTGTTCATCTCTCATCTGGATGATGGACAAAGCATGTGTCTGCAAACGTGAGTTCAGCTCTGTCATTTTTATATTTCAGCCTAGAAAGGTTTTCATTCGTAATATTATATGTGACCCTGGATCACAAAACCAGTCATAAGGGTCAATTTTTCAAAATGGAGTTTTATACATCATCTGAAAGCTGAATAAATAAGCTTTATATTGGTGTATGGTTTGTTAGAGTATGACAATATTTGGTTGAGATACAACTATTTGAAAACCTGGAATCTGAGGGTGCAAAAAATCAAAATATTGAGAAAATTGCCTTTAAAGTTGTCCAAATAAAGTTCCTAACAATGTATATTACTAATCAAAAATTAAGTTTTCATATATTTACAGTAGGAATTTTACAAAATATCTTCATGGAACATGATCTTTACTTAATTTCCTAATGATTTTTGCCATAAAACAAAAATCAATAATTTTGACCCATAAAATGTATTTTTGGCTATTGCTACACAAAAACCCCAGCGACTTAAGACTGGTTTTGTGGTCCAGGGTCACATATAGTTAAAAATGGGAGAGTTTCCATGCCTTTTTGTTTTAATGTAGTCTATTTATAGCAGTTTTATAATTCTCACAAAATACATTAAAGTTTAAGGAAAATGTATTTTTGTGCCGTTATTTTAATTATAATGGAAAAATAAATTAACCAAGATGTCTTGGTTTTGACAGGGATTGTTATTGTTAACTTAAACTAAAAATCTAACATTTTCATTACATAAAATACACTAAACTAAAATATATAAAAACTTTAAATATATTTTATATTTTACTTTTTAGTATAAGTTAAAGTGTTAAAATAAGTCCATTTAAATAAACTAAAATGTATTTTAAACTATATAGACATTTTTTAAAAAATAATAAAAATGACTAAAACAAATCATGACTTAATCTGACTAAAAATAAAAATTATCTATATTTTCTGCATGAACCGAGGAATATTTTGAGACCAGTTTCATTACAATAGGCTAATTTATTTAAAAGTTATTAATGGCTTCATATGAACGCCATATCACTTTTGACCAACAGGTGGTTTGGTGTTACCAAATTGATGTGGCGTGGTCAGTGTGAGGTGATAATGGCACATACAACGTTTTGGTGTCAATATGTCAAAGCTTTACAGAGATACAACCTCGTTCGTAGCAAATTCGTTGATGCATTAAACGATAACGTTTAATCTATCGACACAAAATCCATAACTTTTTGCCAGCGTGGTCTGAAGATGATCTGCGTCAAATTTGGTGAAAACTGAACCAACAGTCTAGTAGGAGTGTGGGGGGAAAAAAAAAAAAAAAAGGTTTTTCAGCATAAATCAAAATTGCGGACAGGAAGTTCGTCTGACTATGGCGTATTTGGTGTCTATATTCTCGGCATGACCCAACCAATATATTAAGATCAGTTTCATTACAGTAGGTTAATATACTCAAGTTATTAGCAGTTTTGCAAATTTCGTTATATGTTTTGACCACAAGGTGGCGCTACAGAGTACTGTCACAGCATGGTGCTGAAGACACATACAGTTTTGTAAGCATACGTAAATGTTACTAAAATATCACATTTTACGACAAAAATCAAAATGGCCAACGCCAAAAATGGGTGAGATGGGAAAATTGGGTATAGTTTGATGCACGATTCACTGAATCTAAAGAGATCCAGTTATATGATTTTTTTTTTTTTTTTTGGTCAAACTATTCAGAAGTTATAAGCCAAAATAGCCATTTTTCCTATCTCCTGACCACTAGGTGGTGCTGCACAGAAACTGTACAGGTAGCCTCAGGTCATGCTTGTTATAACACACACCAAGTTTCGCATCAATACGCCAAACTGCTGCGGAGATATAGCCTCATATCCATTTTTGCGTGTTATTCGTCAAATTCGTTTACGCATTATTCGAGAACGGTTTCACTAATCAACTTGAATTCCATAACTTTTTGAAAGCATGTTCTGAAGATGATCTGAGCCAATTTTGGTGAAAATTGGACAAACCGGCTGGGACGAGTTTAAAAAAGTTCTATTAAAAGATTTTTCGCAAGTGTTTCTATGGGCTGCCAAAGACTTGAGTGGAAGAAGAAGAACGCCAACAGATACAATAGGTGCCTAATTAAAATGAAAACAGAAAATATTTATTATTTGAAGTCATTTTAAAATACAGTTCAAAATATTGACAAAATATCTAATAACAACATCAGTAATGCTAAAATAACTTTGGTTTTGACAGTTCAGTCCTGATAGTTTGGAGTCTCTGTATCAGTTTCTCTTTTCCCGTATTTTGATCTGAGTCACTAAGTGTGTGTCTGCTAGTCTTGAGAGCTGCATAATCAGATTTTTTTCCTGTAAATTCTCCCATTTTCTTCTGGACATGATCGATATTGGTCTCTCAGTGTCATATTCCTGTTGATGTGAGTGGGAAACGTGATGCTGGTGCTCAGTTCCACTGTTAACCGCGCACTTGTTCTTTCTGGTTTTCTTCAGTCTGTCGCTATGCGTGTCACAGGAAGTGCTGTCTGAGGATGACCACCACATGCAGTAAGAAGGTAAGAACGCCTTAAAATAGTCCTTGACCCACAGATATGTCGTCCATCTGATAGTCTGCGCTCTAGATACTGGATTTGTCCATTGGAAATCGTACGTTCAAACCTGCATTACAGTCAAAACGTTTAAGATAAACTGATGTTGGCTTGAGTAAGCCTGTAGTCATCTGAAAAACTTGAAGTTTGAGGGTTTTAAAGCTTGAAGTTAGATGGTTTTAAAAGCGATCCAGTCGGTCTGTCAGATAGATGGATAGACAGGTTTCTAGGGTATTCTGGGTGGTTGTTAGGAGTTTGCCAGGGTGTTGCTATGCGGTGACTAGGGTATTTGGGGTAGTTGCTACTAGGGTGTTTTTATTTGGTTGCTAGGATGTTGATATGCAGTTATGAGAGTGTTCTGTATGGTTGATATGCAGTTGTTTAGGTGTTATGGGTCATTGCTATGGTGTTCTGGTGGTTGCTAGGGCGTTGCTATGCAGTTACTAGAGTATTCTGGGTGGTTGCTAAGAGGGTGCTAGGGTCTTGCTATGTGGTTGCTAGGATATTTCAGGTGATTGCTGGAATGTTGCTATGCAGTTGCTTGGGTGTTCTGGATGGTTGGGAACGTATTTGGAGTGGTTGCTACCAGGGTGTTGCTATGCAGTTTCTGCAACGTTCTGGATGGTTGCTAGGGTATTTGGAGTGGTTGCTACCAGGGTGTTGCTATGCAGTTACTAGGGTGTTTTGGATAGTTGGTATTTGGAGTGGTTGTTACTATGATGTTGATATGCAGATGCTAGGTATTTTGAGTGGTTTGCTACCAGGGTGTGCTATGCGGTTGCTAGGGTGTTTTGGATAGTTGTGAGCGATTTGAAGTGGTAGTTACTATGGTGCTGCAGTTGCTAGGGTATTCTGGATTGTTGCTGAGAGTATTTGGAGTGGTTGCTACCAGGGTGAAGTACTTGCTTTGTTCTGGATAGTTGGTATACAGGTGTTCTGGTGGTTGCTACCAAGTGCAGTTGCTGGGGTGTTCTGGATGGTTCAGAGTATTTTGCTACCAGGGTGTTGCTATGGAGTTGCTAGGGTGTTTTGGAAATTCAGCGTATTTGGTGTGGTTGTTACTATGGGGTTGCTATGCAGATGCTAGGTGTTCTGGATGGTTGAGATTTGGAGTGGTTGCTACCAGGTGTTGCCATGCAGTTGCTAGGGTCTGGATGGTTGCTAGGTATTTGGAGTGGTTGCTACCAGGGTGTTGCCTATGCAGTTGCGCGATGTTCGGAATGGTTGCTACCAGGCGTTGCTATTCAGTTGCTAGGGTGTTTTGGATAGTTGCTAGGGTATTTGGAGTGGTTGCTACAAGGGTGTTACGCAGTTGCGCGATGATCTGGATGGTTGCTAGAATTATTTGGAGTGGTTGCTACCAGGTGTTAGTATGCAGTTGCTAGGGTGTTCTGGATAGTTGCGAGCGTATTTGGAGTGGTTGTTATGATGGTGTTGCTATGTAGTTGCTCGGGTGTTCTAGATGGTTGGTATGCAGGTGTTCTGGGTGTTTGCTAGGGTGTTGCTATGCAGTTTCTAGGGTGTTCTGGGTGGTTGCTAGGATGTTGCTACGCAGTTTCTAGGGTGTCAATCTTAAACATTTCTCTTAGTATTCTCTCTTGTTCGATAAATTATATTTCTGTGCCGTCACTAGTTGTATGTGAGTCATCTTTGTGCTTCAAACCTCATTACAGTCGTCATATTTTTCATGTGATTCATTCGCGTTTGTCTGTCTGTGTGTGTGTGTGGTGTGTGCGCTCAGTTTGACCCCGAGCTGTCTTCACGGCAGTTTGGCGTGGAGTTGTCTCGTTTAACGAGCGATGAGAGAGCCGTCCCGCTGGTGGTGGAGAAGCTGATCAACTACATCGAGATGCACGGCCTGTACACCGAGGGCATCTACAGGAAGTCTGGATCCACCAATAAAATCAAAGAACTCAAGCAGGGGCTGGACACCGGTGAGCTTCACACCAACGCCATCTAACGATAACATTTAGTGGCAACTTTCACTTACAGTGCCACGTTTGCTTTCATTACAGATGCGAACAGTGTGAATTTAGATGACTACAACATCCATGTGATCGCCAGTGTGCTGAAGCAGTGGCTGCGTGACCTTCCCAACCCCCTCATGACCTTTGAACTTTACGAGGAGTTCCTCAGGGCTATGGGTACGAGCACATAATGCTGTTTTCTTACATTCATACATTAAGTGTCCCCAAAAATACTTCTTAGGAATGTTGTTGTTTTTTATTCATCCTCATGTTGTTCCAAACCTGTATGAGTTTCTTTCTTCTGTTATATATTATAAAGTTATATATTACAGATATATTTGAAAATTTTTGTTCAGTTGACGGTAGCCATTGACTCATATGGTATGAAAAAAATATTATTGTAGTCAGTGGTTACTGTCACCTGTCCTTTTAAGAAGATTAAGAGTGTGTGTGTTTTCATTTTGGCTGGTGTAGGTCTGCAGGATAAACGTGAGGTGCTTCAGGGGGTTTATTCAGTCATCGATCAGCTCAGCAGAACTCACCTGAGCACATTGGAGAGACTCATATTCCACCTGGTCCGGTGAGACAATAGCCTGGATGGTTTTACTCAATGCCTGCAGTAATTTTACCATGGTCAAGTTTGACTGTGTTGGTTTTTACATTGGTTTGTTTCAGGATCTCATTCCAGGAGGAGACGAACCGCATGTCTGCAAACGCGCTGGCCATCGTGTTTGCACCCTGCATACTGCGCTGTCCCGACACCACCGACCCGTTACAGAGCGTCCGGGATATCAGCAAGACTACCGCGTAAGACAGGCTATATGCTGCAATCAGAATACAACACCAGTGAACTACATACTGCTGAAGCTTATATCTGCCGTGCAATGAAAATATTTAAAAAAAAAAGATCATTGAAACTTCAGATCTCACAATTCAGCACTCTGAGAAGAAAAGTCAGAATTTTGAGAAGAAAAAGTAGCAATTAGCTCTTTAGTTTTTTATTCTGTGGCAGAAAAAATAACCAAATTGTCAGATGTAAACTCAGAATTTCAAGGAAAAAGTAAAAACTGCAAGATATAAACTGAGAATTCCAAGAAAAAAGTAAAAATCCAAGATGTAAACTCAGAATTCCAAGGAAAAAAAGTAGGAATTTTGAAATATAAACTCAGAATTCCGAAAAAAAAAAAATTGCGTAAACTCAGAATTCCAAAAAAAAAAAAAGTCTGAATTGTGAAATATAAACTCAAAATTGTGAGATGTACTCAGATTTCAGAGAAAACAGTCCAAATTACAAGATGTGAACTCAGAATTCCATGGAAAAATTGCAAGTAGACTGCGAATTCAGAGGGAAGGAAAAAGTCCACATTTTGAAATATAAACTCAGAATTCCAAGGGGAAAAAAAAGCAAAAAACTGTGTGAAGTAAATTCAGAATTCTGAGAAAAAAGGTTCAAATTGCAAGATGTAAGCTCAGAATTTCAAGGAAAAAGGTCAAAATTGCAAGTAGACTGCGAATTCGGAGGGAAAAAAAGTCCAAATTTGAAATATAAACTCAGAATTCCAAGAAAAAAAGTCAAAATTGCGAGAAGTAGACTCAGAAATCAGAGAAAAAAGTCTGAATTGTGAAATATAAACTCAGAATTCCAAAGAAAGCCAAAATTGCAAGACGTAAAATCAGAATTCCAAAGAAAAACAAGTCCAAATTGTATGATGTAAACTTGGAATTCCAAGTAAAAAATGCGAGAAGTTGACTCAGAATTCTAAGAAAACAATCCAAATTGCAAGATGTAAACTCAGAATTCCAAGAAAAAAAGTCAAAATTGCAAGATTTAAACTCAGAATTCCAAGGAAAAAGTCTGAATTGTGAAATTTAAACTCAGAATTTAGAGAGAAAGCAAAAATTGCAAGACGTAAAGTCAGAATTCCAAGAAAAAAGTCCAAATTGCGAGAAGTAAACTCTAAATTCTGAGGGAAAAAAAAAATCTAAATTGTGAAATGTAAATTTAGAATTCCGAGAAAAAAGTCAAAATTGCGAGATGTGAACTGAGTGTTTAAACTTTTTTTCTTAGGTGTGTGGAGCTGATCATCTGCGAGCAGATGAGGAAATATAAAGCCCGTCTGAAGGACATCAACACGCTGGAGTTTGCCGAAAACAAAGCCAAGAGTCGTCTGACGCACATCCGGCGTTCGATGGTAAGTAAAACGACCCATCAGAGCTCCAGACTGACCCAGGACCTGCACCCTGATGCCTCCACACTCATGACCTTCCCATTTAAACCCCTTCCCCACTGACACGCCAGTGTCCCATGAAATGTAGAGACAAATATATAGCTAATATAAGTTTGACCTTCTCAGCTTTTTTTCAAGACTTATTTTGTCTCTCATTCATGGAAAGTGTCCCACATCTTCATGTCCCATTTCTGTTTTCAGACATTCCACTAATCCTGTTTTCTTCCCTTCACTCCTTCCCTGTCCCCTTCTCCCCATCCTCCTCTTCCAGAAACCAGTACTAATTGCGGTTAGGTTTATTGGCATTACAAGAACTGCCACGCCGGTATGTATCCACGCCGAAACATCACAGCTAGTGCGTGTCCGTCCCAGTGTCCGTGTAGCGTCGTTAGCTGCCATACCAGCCATGCGTGGTTTGATGACGTGTTCATTTGCGCCTGTTGAAGGCGTTCAAGCTAATTATGAAATGCTGTCGTGTGATTGGTTGTGAAGAGCGACCAAATGTCAAGTCCTGTTTATTTTGCGTTTGTCTTGTGTTAACCGCGCATGCGGCGTGCTGCTGTATCACTAACACTTCCTCTTGTTTTATTTCTCCCGCATTTGCTTCTCGCTGCGTTATTTCACAGCCAAACGCAGTCAAAAAGGTAAAGCTCAGTGACTCTGTGTGTTAGTGTGTGTCTGTCTTTAGGACATTGCGCGTCTCACGCATCGCAGTGCTGTCTGTCTCCCACATGTAAGGTGCAGTCGTGCTAAACTTTGTGTTTTATTCTTTTTATTCTTATGTACATTTATAGAAGTATTTATATTTAAAAAAAACACTTAATTTAAGTATTAATAATAATTCCAAATTACCTACAATGTTTTTGACTTACATAAAAAAAATTTAATTGAATTATAAATCATAAACTTTTGACATTTGGAAACTAATATTGTGTCCTTTTTTCGTTGATTTTTTTTTTTGTTTATTTATTTAATTTTAATTTATATATTTAATGCGTGATTTATGCTATACTTGTAATGTTTTTTTTTTTTTAACCATTTACATTTGATTACATTGGATAGTTTAATTTAGGCTATAAATAAATTTTATGAATATAGATGTTTATATATAAATATATATTTTTTTACATTTTTAATTTTATGATAATCTATTAATTTTTGTTTATTTGTTACATTAAAAGCTTAATTTAGCTAAATTTGTTAACATTCACTTTTGATAGCTTAATTTAGGCTATAGTTATACAATTTATATATAAATGGTTGTATTTGTATAACTAAACATTTTTTATATATTTTTAAGTGTATATTTATTGTCTATTTATTTTTGTTAATATTAAAATTTGACATCTTAATTTAGCTAAATTTGTAATTGATTTTTTTTTGTAATAATTCACATTTGATAGTTTAATTTAGGCTGAAATTATACAATTTATATATAAATAGTTATATTTATATAACTAAACTTTTAAAATATTTTCTAAATTGTATAAATATTGTTAATGTTAAATTGATAGCTTAATTTAACAAAATTTGTAATTAATATTTTTTATAAACATTCACATTTGATAGTTTAATTTAGGATATAATTATAATTAATACATTTTATATGTAAGTATTTATATTTATATAACTTTTTTTTTAAATTGTATAATTATAATTATTTATTTTACATTGTTACATAGATGGCTTAATTTAGGCTTAATCTGTAATACAGATAACAGATATATTTTTATTTCACAACTATTTTTTATTTGTTTTAAGTTATTTGTTTATTATAATGTTTATATTACATCTAAATAACGTTTTAATTAAATTTTAGTAGTAAATAATATTTCCAAATTACCAAAAATGCTTTTCACTTTTTGATACTGCTATTTGATATTTCAAATGTAATTTATTATTATTAGTTTTTAAAAAATAGATGCCCAAGAGGTTCATATCATGTTTTCTATTCACTACCTGTCAAAAGTTTGGAATAATTATGATTTTTTTTATGTTTTTGTCTTTTTTGCTATTATTTGATTCAAAATACAACAATAATATTGCAAATATATCAATGTTTAATCAGACAAATGCAGCCTTAATCAGCATAAAGTGACCCCTTTCAAAAACATTTAAAAAAAAATCATAATTATTCCAAACTTTTGACCTGTAGTGCAATGTTGAAGTAATTTCACAAAGGCTAGCATGACTCCACCTTTACTCGTTGATTGCTCACGTCTTATGCTCCGGTTTGCTGTTTTGTCCAGGGTAAGGCGCGTTTGCGCAAAAGTGGCCGCCACACACCCTCGCCACCCTTAAGTCCTCGAGCAGCGGAGAGGGAGGAGCCAGGTGATGAGGGGGCGGAGTCTGGGCTGAGTGAGCAGCAGCAGGCAGCCATGCAGCAGGAAGAAAAAGTTTTGACTGAGCAGATAGAAAACCTGCAGAAAGAGAAGTCAGTAAACTTTTTATGTTTCATGAATATTGTTTATTTTCTTGACTATATTTCTTACTTTCATTATCTCTTCATTTTAGGGAAGAACTGACCTATGAGATGCTGGCTTTGGAGCCCAGAGCATCCGATGACGAGATGCTGGAGTCGGAAGCATCTATCGGAACAGCAGACAGCTCGGAAAACCTCATGGAGTCGGAAGGCGCCGCGTCCGATCAGTGGGGTAATGACACTAATTTGTATGTTTTAAAGGAATAGCTCACCCAAAAATTAAAATTCTGTCATTTATTTGCCCTCACATCGTCCCATACCCAAAGACTCAAAAAAATTTTTAATGAAACCTGAAAGTTTCTGTTCTTCCATTCAAATTCCAGGTAACTAAAACTTAGAACTCTTATAAAAAGATTTGATCACTTTTTCATTATTAAAAATCCTGGTAACCAAAATTTAGATGATCAAAAAAGGTCATAAAGGTGTCATAAAACAAGAGATTAAAAACAAGTCTTGTGAAGAGATTTGATCACTTGTCCTCTTTTGAAAGCCCAAGTAAGCAGACTTTAGAAGATCCAAAAAAAAAGCAGAGCCATCATTAACAAATCTATATGAATCAAGTGCTTTAAAACAAGTCTTATAAAGAGATTCAGTCACTTTTTCATTATTAAAAGTCCTGATAAACAAATCTTCATAAAGTCATCATAAAATAAATCCATTTGAATCAAGAGATTAAAAAGAAGTTGCCTTGTAAAGAGATTTGATCACTTTTCCTCCACTGAAATTCCAGGTATCCAAAGCTTAGAAGGTCATAAAAGCGTTGTTAAACAGATCCATATTAGGGATGTAACGATATGAAAATTTCTTATCACGATTATAGTGACCTAACTTATCACGGTTATTAGTTTTATCACGGTATTGTTAAATTGTGCTGGAAATGTTCAAAAAGTACTGACACATGAAACATTTCACCAACTTTTATACTTAAATTCAACAAAAATTAAACAAATGTATTTTTTGTTTGCATAAACGCTAAAACAATAACTATTGTTTTACATGACTGACAACAGTTTATCTCATATGAAATGTTCAAATAAACCTTTGAAACGGTTTCATAAAATGGTAAACCTCACATTTTAGCCTTTAAATAAAGAAAAGGGTTAAGTCAAAATGATATTTGATTAACAAATGTTTATTTGTATTTTATCTGATTCATAAATATTTCTAGATACCTATCTGAATTGTTTAAATGTATATAACCCACATAAGCTTGTTTTTCATCAACCAGTCAAAATTTACAGCAGGGCATGCAAATTCAGTCCAATTTTTGTTTTGCCAGACAAAAACACGGGCTGAATGTACATGTAACTCTGTAAATCCACTCTCTGACACTAGATGGCGCTTACGGAAAAGCTGAAATGCAGCTGTTTGCCGTAGCCTCTGTGGATAAAGCAGCATTACGATTAAAGAATCAAATATTACATGGAGCAAAGATGAAAACATCCACCGAACAGCCACCGAATCTTTTCTAAACACAGTCAGAACTTTCAGAGGTACCTTCATATAATTTATTCATTCATATATTCATTTGTATTAATCACTTAGCCCTGTTTTAAAATCTTGCATCTTTCTGCCACGTTTTCACACAAAACGAAACTACACTGCATGCTGTGCGCATGTGAGACTGTTACCTAAAACTTTGCTTTATGCTGGACGGTATTTATTTATCCTCATTTATTCAAATCATGGTAATTGGATACGGTTTTAATGATAATTAAATACGAAACGGTAATACTAAGCGTGGAGGGTTTTTATCACGATTTATCATTAAACCGGTAATCGTTCCATTCCTAATCCATATGAATCAAGTGGTTTAAAACAAGTGTTATAAAGTGATTCAATCACTTTTTCATTAAAAATCCTGATAAACAAATCTTAGAAGATCCAAAAAGTCATAAAGTCATCGTAAAGTGAATCCATATGAATCAAGAGATTTAAAACAGGTCTGGTGAAGAGAACCAAAGTGTAGAAGATCCAAAAAAGGTCATAAAAGCATCGTACAACAAACCTATATGAATCAGTTGTTTTAAAACAACTTTTGTGAAGAGATTCGGTCACACTCCCTCCTTTGAAAGTCCAGGTAACCAAAACTTGGAAGATCCAAAAAGGTCATAAAGGCATCGTAAAATAAATTCATATGAATCAGTTGGTTTAAAACAAGGTTTGTGAAGAGATTCGGTCACTTTTCCTCCTTTGAAAGTACAGGTAACCAGAACTTAGAAGATCCAAAAAGGTCATAAAGGTATTGTATAATGAATCCATATGAATCAACTGGTTTAAAATAATAGCTTGTAAAGAGATTTGGTAACTTTAAAAGTCCTGGTGACCAAAAAGCAATAGATCCGAAAAGTTTATAAATGCGTTGTTAAATGAATCCATATGAATTAAGCCATTTAAAACAAGTCTTCTAAAGAGATTCAGTCACTTTTTCATTATTAAAGGTCCTGGTAACCAAAACTTAGAAGGTCATAAATGCGTTGTTAAACGAATCCATTTGAATCAAGTGGCTTGAAACAACTCTTGTGAAGAGATTGGTCACTTTTCCTTCATAGAAAGTACAGGTAACCAAAACTTAGAAGATCCAAAAAGGTTGTAAAGGCATCGTAAAATGCCTATGAATGAACTGGTTTAAAACAACTCTTGTGAAGCGATTTGGTCAATTTTCTTCCTTTGAAAGTCCACGTTGCCAAAACTTAAAAGATCCAAAAAGGTCATTAAGTTTTCATAAAACTAATCTATACGAATCAAGAGATTAAAAACAACTCTTGTAAAGAGATTTAATCACTTTTCCTCCTTTGAAAGTCCAGGTAACCAAAACTTAGAAGATCCATAACTTTTATAAAGCTGTTGTTAAATGAATCCATATGAATCAAGTGGTTTAAAACAAGTCTTATAAAGAGATTCAGTCACTTTTTCATTATTAAAAGACCTGATAACCAAAACTTAGAAGATCCAGAAAGTTTATAAATGCATCTTTAAACGAATCCATATGAATCAAGTGGTTTAAAACAATTCTTGTGAAGAGACTGGTCACTTTTACTCCAGTGAAAGTCCAGGAAACCAAAATTTAGAAGATCCATAAAGGTCATAAAGGTGTTGTTAAAGGAATCCATATGAATCAAGTGGTTTAAAACAAGTATGAAGAGATCCAAAAAGGTCTAGTTAAAGTGACTATCTCCTCACAAGACTTGCATTAAACTGCTCTATTCATGTGGATTCGTTCAGTGCCATCTTTTTGGGTCTTCTGAGTTTCGGTTACCCGGACTGTTAATGGAGGGTCTTCCAGGTTTCATTAAAACTGTCTTCATTTGTGTTTCGAAGATCAGCCAAAGTTTTATGGTTGAGGGTGAGGATTCTGCATGAACCTCAAGTATCGCACATGATTTGAAGTGTCCCGTGTCTCCTTTGTAGAAAAAAGCCCCGGCGCGGTGTCGGCAACACGCTGGAGGAAGTCCGAGTCCAAAAGCAGACGCGGTTTACGCCGTCAGCCTGAATCTCTGGACTCGGTGGACTCGGCCGTAGCCTCGCTGTCCTCCGTGTCATCCACGCCTCACTATCGCTTTCGTTCGTCCTCTTCCGGCCCTTTATTTTCATCCTCCTCTCCCGGCGGGGACTTGCACATTCTCCCCGACCAGGAGGCCTCCGAACAGGCTTCCCTGACCAACCGATGTGCCTCCAGCTCTGAGAAAAGCCGTCCGCGGCCCAGGGGGAACCGAAGCTGCCCGCCAAAGTCCCGCGAGCCGGGAGAAGGCGGCGGCAGCGCCAGCGCCGGCGGCCGTAGAAGAGAGCATGAATTCGGCTCCTCTCAGCCTTTGGTGCTGTACGGGAGTAATGAATTTATGGTGTGACGACGATGATGTGGGCTGGAGCTGGTAAAGCAGAAACACCAATAGATGTCCGAATAACATTAAAGTGTGAAAAAGTGAAAGAGAAAATGCTTGGAAATCAACCTTCAATTGCTCGTCCTTCCAGTGAATAAAATGTAGGGAAGGTACTGAACGTGACGTACTGACTGTAACGGACCTGCTGGACCGGTCCGTTTTTCACAACAAGAACAGCTGAACAGGGAAAGAGCGATTTTTAATCAACACGCAATGTCCATTTTCATGTTTACAGAACTGAGCCAATGAGAAGTCGGGCGACTTCAACTGACCGCATGCCGTATTGCTACCATTTTGTTTTCACTCTATGATTAAAACCTTTGATAAAGTGCTAAATATGTAATATAATATTATATTATTGATAAGGGTCGACCGAATCGTGTAAATAGCTGAGATCCCTGTGCTGCTGGTTGAACCATGTGAAAATAACGTCTTTTTGTGTTGCAGATCGAAAACTAGAGCGTGTGAATCTGCTGTCTGTGTCTGTTTGTTGTTCCTTTAGGGCGAGTCTGACAAGAACGCACATGATTTTGGTCTTATTTTATCCTGATTTTCCAATCTTTGTTTTCTTTATGCAGTTTGATTTTGCGGTGAAATATGACTTGGACATGTGCTTCAACCCACGTTTTTTGCTTTTTTGGTTCCAGAAACACTTTTCCCCCTTCAGATGAAAAAGCAAAAGGATGAATAGGGATGAAAAGTCAAATGTGTGCGTTTGTCTCATGATTCTTTGCTGTAGTTTCACTCGCCATCCTTTATTTTCATCAGTGTTATGTGCAACCAAATCAGGACTTGAAAATATATTTAGTCTTTTTTTGCTTTTTAAAAATATATTGTGTTTTATACATGCTGATATTTTATTGTGAATATTTTTGGTGTTCCACTGTGCCATCTGGAGTCACGTTTAGTTGGCCATGATGTCCTTTCTGTTTAAGACTTTGATTTAATTTAGGGCTAATTTATCACAAACATCCTCTCCCGTGGATTTTTACCCTTTAGTAGATCAACAGGCAGATTTATAGCAGTGAAGTTCATAGAAAACAATGACAGGTAACGGCAAAAAAGCTCAAAGCTTTAGTATAAACTATATAGTACGTTTACGCAGTCAACATTGCTGTTTATGTGCAGGGAATGTGTCTCCAAAAGCTGTTTACTCTTTTCGATGTGCTGTTACACAGATATCTATGTCTATATCTACGTCTTATAAGTCATAGCCTATTGCAAGAAACCATCACCATGGTGCAATATCACAAGAGACATTAAGCTATGTTTTTACATTTTGGTAAGTATACTTGGGTACTATCCAAAACTTAAGTCCACTAATGCTGAAAAACAGGCGATGAGAAGGAAACGGTTGTTTGTTGCGTCCTGCATAAGTGAATGTAATCACTGTAGCATGCCACACTATTGTCAGAGTTTCTCTTTTACAGCCACTGTATGTAAGACCACGTCTGAGGCCAGGAAACATACTCTGTGCAAAAACACAGACCTGAATGCACATTTCACATGTATTAAGGTGAGGTCGCATTAACAAAATTTTGTATGAAAAAAGGTTTATCATCTGTTGCTACTGCATTTTTATCAGAATTACTGGATTTCGCTCCCTCAAAATTTCACTGAGGAACAGTAAAAATAACACACAGGCTTCAGAACTCATGTAAGAAAAAAAATCATGCTTTGGTAAGTCATAATTATGACTATAAATGCTGTAATTATGACATACTAAGTCATACTAATGACTTTAAAAGTGGAAATTGGCATACTTAAAAATGTGAATTATGACATTGTACTAAGTCATAATTATCAAAATTGTCGTAATTATGACATGACTTTAAAAGTTGAAGTTGACAAATTTAAATTGACATACTGTACTAAGTCATAATGAGATAAAAAGTCGAAACTGTCGCTTTAAAAGTCACAACTATGACAGTTGAAGCTGACAGGAAAAAAAGTCGGGAACTAGATCAGGCAAAAACGTGTTTATTTAATTTTTAATCTCAAAATTGACTTTTCCTTTTCCTGTCATAATGTTGGCTTTTTATGTCAATTTTGACTTAGTTTGTCAAAATTTTAAATTTTAAAGAATTTTATTTTTTCGTTTAAAGCATGTTTTTTTCCGGAAAAGAGCTTTCATAATGGGGTAAGATTACCGTCAAATGTCAGTTGTTAATCCGGATTTAGATAGCTAGCAATAAACATGTTAACGGGTTAACTAACATTACCTTAAAGCTCTTCAAGCTGTCGTTCCACTGTGTGAGTAGTTGACCTGCGAGAAGAAAACTGACCGTTATGTTAATGAGCTTTAAGCGTGTCCTTCACAACGCAAGGACACGTGATCTTGCGTAGATAAAAGCATTTTGCATAGAGTATGTTTTTCTTTAGCATATGGTTAAAAACAAGGGATGTAATATCTTGCATATGCCGATTATTTTATGTTGAATGATCCTGCTCTGTGTGTTTTGATGGACTGAGTCTCTACAAACAGATTTGTGCTTTCGGAGTTTGTGTTTGTGCTCTCGTGGGCGCAGTTGTAAACGGTGCAATTTGTGTAATATTTCTTTATTAATGTGTAAATGTAAGGATGTAAAAAGAAAAAATGAACATAATCATTGTCTTATTAAAAAAGAAGAGGAAAATAAATCTGCTCATGTTTTTCTTAGTCGAGAGAGAGAAGGCAGGAAATGTGCTTTCTGTTTGTTCTGTTGTTTCTGTTCTATTTTCTAGTATTTGTAAAAGTTAGTTTATCTAAAGGGAAATATGGACGCACCTATAATTTAATGTAATTTGCCTCCCATCCTGTTTTAATTAGGCTATTTTAAGTACTTTATATTTAAGTAATAATTACGCTGAAGTACTTTTTGTGCAGACTTACCTTAGCACTACTCCTTAGATGTTTACAACCTGCTTTTTCTGTAACTTTCATGATATTTTCAGAAAGTTTCTTAACAATTGAACGATAAAAATATCAATGCTATAACATTTACAGACAGTTTTTCACGATGTTTTAGTCAGTTACTCATGCGTTAGAACGAAGTGGGCGTGTCTAGATTAGCCTGTTGCTGGGCAGATTGCTTAACTTTCTCCTTACATGTTCACAACCTGCTTTTTCTGTAATTTTTATGATATTTCGACAAAATTCCTTAACAATTAAATGTTAAAAATATCCACTAAATGCTATAACGTTTACAGACAGTTTTTCAGGACATTATTAGTTACTCATGCGTTAGAACGAAGTGAGCGTGTCTAGATTACCTGTTGCTGGGCAGATTGCCTAAATTAGCCTTTGTGAATCATAAGTTTTAAAATATAATACAGACTTTGATATTTTCAGAAAATTTCTTAACAATTAAACAATAAAAATATCAGCTAAATGCTATAACGTTTACAGACAGTTTTTCACGATGTTATTAGTTACTCATGCGTTAGAACAAAGTGGGCGTGTCTAGATTAGCCTGTTGCTGGACAGATTACATAAATTAGCCTATGTGAATCATAAATTTTAAAATATAATACAGACTTTTATATTTTAAAACTTTTACCTTTCTCTTCACGTTCACAGCCTGCTTTTTCTGTGACTTTCAAGATATTTTCACAAATTCCATAACAAACACTAAAAATGTCAACTAAATGCTATAACGTTTACAGATAGTTTTTCACAATGTTATTAGTCAGTTACTTGTGCATTAGAACGAAGTGAGCGTGTCTAGATTACCTGTTGCTGGGCAGATTGCCTAAATTAGCCTATGTTTTAAAATATAATACAGACTTTGTTGATATTTTCAGAAAATTCCTTAATAAAACAATACAAATATCAACTAAATGCTATCAGGTTTACAGACAGTTTTTCACTGTGGGCGTGTCTAGATTAGCCTGTTGCTGGGCAGATGGCTATAATTAGCCTATGTGAATCATAAATTTTAAAATATAATACAGACTTTTATATTTTAAAACAGTTTTACCTTTTTCCTTACATGTTCACAACCTGCTTTTTTTGTAACTTTTATATTTTCACAAAATTCCACAACAAACACTAAAAATGTCAACTAAATGCTATAACGTTTACAGATAGTTTTTCACAATGTTATTAGTCAGTTGCTCGTGCATTAGAACGAAGTGAGCGTGTCTAGATTACCTGTTGCTGGGCAGATTGCCTAAATTAGCCTATGTGAATTATAAATTTTAAAATATAATACAGACTTTGTTGATATTTTCAGAAAATTTCTTAACAATTAAACAATAAAAATATCAGCTAAATGCTGTAACGTTTACAGACAGTTTTTCACGACGTTATTAGTTATTCATGCATTAGAACGAATGGGCATGTCTAGATTAGCCTGTTGCTGGGCAGATTAAATAAATTAGCCTATGTGAATCATAAATTTTAAAATATAATACAGACTTTTATATTTTAAAACTGCAGTCACATTAGTAAATGTGACTGCAGTTCTATCTTTCTCCTTACACATTCACTACCTGCTTTTTGTGTATAACTTTCATGATATTTTCAGAAAATTCCTTAACAATTAAACGATAAAAATATCAACTAAATGCTATCCCAGCTAACAATTTTTGGTTCCCAGAGTGTTCTGGGAACATTAGTTTTTGGTTCCCAGCACGTTCCCAAGAACGTTCCCTGTTGGTTAGCCAGGAAAGTTTTCTTAACGTAAATAGAATGTTCCCTGTAGGTTAACCTAGGTTAAAAATAACCTGCAGGGAACGGTATGGGAACACTCTTTACAGGTTATTAAAAAGAGAACCTGCAGTGAACATTCTCATTTGGTTCCCAAAAAATAACCAAATGGGAACTATATGAGAACGTTGCGTGTTTGCTGGGATAACGTCTACAGACAGTTTTTTACGATGTTATTAGTTACTCATGCATTAGAACGAAATGGGCGTGTCTAGATTAGACTGTTGCTGGGCAGATTGCTTTAATAGGCCTATGTCAGTGGTTGTCAAACCGGTCCTGCGTGCACCACAACACAGCACGTTTTCTGTGTCTCCCTCATCTATCACATCTGATTGAACTCATCAGCTCATTAGTTGAGACAGAAAGACCTGAAATATGTCTGATATGAGAGACCAAGCATTTTTACCTTTCTCATTACATGTTCACAACCTGCTTTTTCTGTAACTTTCATGATATTTTCAGAAAATTCCTTAATTAAATGCTAAAAATATAAATTAAGTGCTGTACCCTGTTTTTTCACGATGTTATTATCATGCATTAGAACGAAGTGGGCGTGTCTAAATTACCTGTTGCTGGGCAGATTGATTAAATTGGCCTATGTGAATCATACGTTTTAAAATATAAAACGGACTTCTTGTTTTGAAATTATGATTCAAAATAATATAATGCGTTCTGTCACTGTGCTTACACAATAAAATTGTCCGATTATTTAAGGTTTATTTAAAAATACAGTATAAAAATAGTGGATCTTGTTCAAACTGTTTTATTTACCTTATACTTCAACGCACTTCCGGTTTATCCGGTTTATTACAACTTCTCATTGTTCAGTACTTCTGAATGTAAAGAAAGGCCAAATATTTAAGTTGGCTTGAGAAAGTCAACTTACTGATCTACTATTTAAGAATATTATTATTCTTCTTCTTCTGAGCCAAATTTCGGTATCTGTCTCCTCCTAGAGCTTTCTAACTAGAACCACCAAACTCAGCCCAGACCTTCAGACTGGTCTGACTCGGTGTGCTGTATCTTTTCTAACTAATCCGGCTTATGGTTTTCATAAACCAGACTTTCAAAACCACCAAAAATCCCATAGACTTACATTGACGGAATGTTCAAATGAGCAACACTATTCAAACTCCAACTGACAAAATTCAAACTTAAACTCCCAGAATCCCTTGAGGCTCAATCAAGCTTCCCTTTTATGTACTATTTCTAATCCATTTAGACTCATTTAAGCTTCCACTGTAATATTTCTAATGTTTCTAATCTATCTAAATCATGTTAGCAACATGCTAGTAATTTGCTAATCATGCTAACAACAGGCTAGAAACATGCTAACAAAATTCTACTAACATGCTAATCACGTTAACAACATGCTAATAACTTGCAGCATGTTAGTAACTTGCTAATCATGATAGCAACAAGCTAGTAACATGCTAATCATGATAGAAAAATGCTAACAACGTGCTAGTAACATGCTAAGCATGCTAACAACATGCTAGTAACTTGGTAATCATGCTAGCAACGTGCTAGTTATATGCTAATCATACTAGAAACATGCTAACAACATGTTAGTAACTTGCTAATCATGTTAGAAACATGCTAGCAACATGCTAATCATGCTAACATCATGCTAAAAACTTGCTAATCATGCCAGAAACATGTTAGCAACTTGTAAATCATGCCAGAAACATGCTAGCAACTTTGCTAATCATGCTAGAAACATGTTAGCCATGTTAGAAACATGCAAGTAACATGCTAATCATGGTAGAAACATTCTAGTAACTTGCAAATTATAACAACAACATGCTAATCATGCTAACAACATTGTAATAGGCCTATAAAAATACAAACAACAAGCTAATCATGCTAAAACATGTTAACAACATGTTAAATCATGTAAGCAATGTGTTAAATCATGCAAGCTGCTTTCATACTTTTACAACTGCTTCTAACTTTCAGGCTAGGCTTTCTCAAGCCAACTTAAAGTTTGTTCTCAAACTTTACTCATCTAGTTAAATATTATTACTGCATTTACTTCTTTTTAATTAAAAGAAATCCGGAACTTCTTTTAAATTACACTTGAACCACACCTAAAACTGTTGATATATCTTCTATTTTCTAAAACATATCTGTGAACAAATCAGAAAAATAGATTAGATGTATTTTGAAGGTCTTAAAGCATTAGCAAAGTTTCATTCCCTTACTAAAACGTCACTTTTTATGTTTACGTATCTCTACCGCGTCATTTATTGCGGGTTAAGAAACACCTGAGGTAACCTAATCGTGCCAAAGTTTTGTTGCCATGGTGATTGTTTTGGTATTTGCTGACTGTAAATGTGTTGGTCCTCACGAGGGCGTCATCGGTTCATCATCATCGTCGTTCAGAATAAAAGCCAGTGCGAGCGCGGAGGAGAAGCGAAACCGATCCGACACACGCCAACATGAAAAACGTTCATGGCGAAAAATCAGCTGGAAATCATTTGAAACGCTCTCTGATTGATCTGATCATGTATTTGATAAGCGTCTTCCCGTGGCTGTTCCGCTGGCTCGTGAGCGGTGAGTTCGTTTGCTCTTTATATCCGTTCAAAACACTGCAAAACAAAAGCTCTGTTTATGTCGAGCGGTTAAAAAGCCTGTTGTTCGTGTTGTTTCACCGCTTGCAGAAATTGACCGTGCTAGCTGTAGTTGTGAGTGCGGGTCAGTGACTCAAAATCACAACTTCCGTATAGGAGAGCTGACTTCTCATAGCGTAACACATTCAAATCTGTCAATTTGCCTGTTACCGTGGTATCAACACGAGACAGTGTGGTAATGAGCGTGTTGTTGTAGTGCAAACTTGTGGTGAGTGTTGTTTAGTGAGTTTGCGTTGTGTTTTTGACAGGTAACGCCATGATACGCGATGATGAA
Organism: Labeo catla; assembly: GCA_012976165.1. Lineage (NCBI taxonomy): Eukaryota > Metazoa > Chordata > Actinopteri > Cypriniformes > Cyprinidae > Labeo > Labeo catla. The sequence continues at coordinate 31,883 of VONZ01001620.1, read as the reverse complement.
GAGACGCCGGTGTTCTTTGACCTGGAGACCACCGGACTGGGTATGTGTTTAACAAATATATATATATATATATATATATATATATATAATATTATTATTATTATTATTATTATTATTATTATTATTATTAATAATAATAATAATAATAATAATAATAATAATAAATTAGTCATGTAATAGTGAGAGCATTTCAAGTTTGTTTGGGTGGGATTTTCTAGACTTTATACTTATAGTAACTTTAATATAATAACATTATGATCTCTAGCTTTATATAAATAATGCTTTATATAAAGAATATAACAAACTGTAGATATGCAGACAGATTTATATAATATCATATGCCTGTAATAAATCTGTTGTAAATAAATATTAACTGCTTTGTATTTGTATTCATATTTTATAAATTTATATTTTAATGAATTATTATGAAGTGATAGATTATATATTATAATGTGATATTGCATTTAAAACGTTTTATTGTACATTAAAATATTGTTAAAAAGGTTAAGTATAAAAAATATAGTCACCAAAATGCTACATTAAAAAAAAACACGTAATTCTACAGTAAAATATGTAAAAATATGAAAAATGTAGTCAGCAAAATACTACAAATGTACGTGGAAAAATATATTAAAAAACACAAGGGATGTAATTTACACTAAAATATGAAAAGTTTCTCTCTCTCTATATATATATATATATATTTATAAATAATTATCAAAAACTATAGTATCTAGTTAATTTTATATATATATATATATAATGTCACCTATAGTTTTTTTTTAATGTAACGTACATGAAAAATATTATTTTTAAAAACACAATGCAAGTAATTCTACAGTATAATATTGTTTTAAAAAAACAATTTATTGTTTTATTATAAGTATAAAAAAAAGTCATCAATAAACTACATTTACAGTTAACCAGTTAAATTGTTAGTGGAAAAAATATTTAAAAACACAATGGATGTAATTTTACACTATAATACTGTTAATACTGTATATTTTCACCAAAATGCTACATTGTAAAAGTAAATTTTTTTTCAGTAAGTACTAAAAAAAAATGTAATAGGTTACCATAAGTGAGAAATATTATTTTTAAAAGCACAGTGCATGTTATTCTACAGTAAAACATTGTAAAATATTGTTTATATATATATATATATATATATATATAGATAGATAGATAGATAGATAGATATAGATATAGATAGATAGATATAGACATATAAATATATAGATATATATATACATATATACAGATATCTATTAGGGGTGTAACGTCTGTACACAGATGTCATGGTTTGGTATGTACCTCAGTTCGGGGGTCACGGTTCGACATAATTTCGGTACAACAGAAAAAAAAAAACAAATCTACAGTGCTAGATTTCTTTTCATCTATTTTAAACAGACAGTAATACAAATTACAATTTTTTTCCACCTACATGAGAAAATATTAAATATTATATCAAATTATAATGTCATATATAGGCTATAAAATCTGCAGTACATATATACATACAAGGAATAAATACTTGAAATATATTTCATTTAGTTAACTGATAGACAAGGGAAAAAAACAGTAACGTCACCTATATTTGCTGAGTTTCAGTTCAGTTTTGTGATAGAAAAGAAACTCAAATGGCAGAAAGCGACAGTCTGTTTGTTTGTTTTTTAATTTGATTTTGCTGGTATGAGGAAAGTTGAAGTAGTCGCGCCAGTGCACACAAACACAAAACATATCAGTTCCAGGCTTCCAGCATTGCTAACTTGACAGCGCAGTTGGTACTTTATCAAAATAAAACACAGTGAACCAAACATCAGCGCGCTCGCCTCACTGCATCACCGTTAGAACGCGATATATATGTTTTTTTTTTTTTTAGTAAGTATAAAAATATATATATTTTTAGTAAGTATAAAAAATTATAGTCACCACAATGCTACATTAAAAAAAAAAAACTATTGGTTAAATATATTACAAAAAAAACACACAATGCAATTCTACACTAAAATATTGAAAAAAAAAATATTTAAAAACAATGGATGTAATTTTATAATACTATAATATTTCACTTTAAGCGCAAAATATGTATTCACCAAAATGCTACATTTTATCTATATATTTATTGATTGATTTATTTATGTATTTATGTATTTATTTATGTTTATTCTTATTTCTTTAAAACACACAATGCATGTAATTCTGCATTAAAAAGAAATGGTCAACAAAATACAAAAAAAAAAAAATTGAATAGGTTACCATAAATATTATATTTCAAAACACAATTAATGTAATTTAACAGTATAATACTATACATTTTTATTTAAGTATAAAATATACATTCACCAGAATGCTACATTATTATTTTTTTTTTTACGAGTGTGTGTATGTACTAAAAACTATATATATATATATATATATATATATATATATGTATGTGTGTGTGTGTATATGTATATTATGTGTGTTATTTAAAAAAAAAAAATTTTATTTATAGTATCCAATAATTTTGTAAATGATAAAAATGTACAGTACTTTGCATATTGCATAAAACAATATTTTAGTGTAAAATTACATTGTTGTTAAAGGAAATTTTTCACTTTATATAGTTAACCATTTATAGGTGAAAAATATATTTTCAAAGTAATTTTACCCAAAAATGTATTTATTTTTTAATATGCAAAATGCTTTACATTTTTTAACACAAAAAATTACTTAGACACTATAAGTAAAAATATTTTTTTTCCTTTTAAACGTGATGCACATAATTCTACAGTAAAATATTTTTAAAAAATTGTCACAAAAAACATTATAAGTGTTAACCACACTTATATTTAAAAAAAACTTCAGAAACACTTTTTCTTCTATAGTACATATCTTCTTCTTGTTCTCTTTTCTTAGACACGTCTGCATGTGATATCGTCCAGCTGTCGGCCGTCAGTGGGGACCGTACGTTTAACGCGTACCTCCTGCCGCGCTGCACCATGACAGACGGCGCATCCCGAGTCACGAGTCTGACTGTGGACGGCCCCGATCTGCTCTTCAAGCGGCGCCGCGTGCAGACCGTCCCTCACGCACGGGCTCTAAGTGACTTCATCCTCTTCCTCAAGACCTTCAACAGGCCCTTTCTAGTGGGACACAACAGCAAGCGCTTCGACTGGCCCATCCTGACCCGTGTCCTGGACCAGTTTGACCTGCTGGAGGAGTTCGAGGGCGTCGTGTCGGGATGCGTGGACACGCTGGGACTGAGCAGGGAAATGTTCCGGCTGCCCAAATACTCGCAGCCGTTCCTCGTCCAGCACTTCCTGCAGGAGTCGTACGGTGCTCACGACGCCACTGAGGACGTCCGGACCCTGCAGGAGCTCTACAGAGTCTGGAAACCCTCTGAGGAGCTCGTCAAGAAACACAAAATCATCTTGTGATGGACAGTCTCATGACATTGTAGCTGCAGCTCAGGGGAAAAGAAAATATTGCATGTGTGTTTTTAAAGGAATTAAGTTGCACTGGACTGAAAGATTCAGTTTTTGGGTTTTATATATATATATATATATATATATATAGTGCCTTAGTAAATGCAATAAAAACATTTAGTTTTTTGGCTGATGCAACTCTGGAATAATGCAGCCATCCAAAACGGTTCATATCAATTTCATCTTTTTTTTTTTTTTTTTTTTTTTAAATGAAGATCTCAAGTATTGAATGTTACTGTGCAATATGTAGAGTAATATTTACATTATTTTCTGCATTCATTGTCAAAGCCTACTGTAAATTATGGCACAGTATTTTTAAAAAGTTGTCTTTTTTTAATGTCATATGTGTTGTTTTAATTTCTGTTTTAGTCTAAAATCAGGTTTTGGTTTACAGATTCAGTTTTGCTTCCTTTTTTCACCTCAGGTGTCAGAATGAATATATTTAACTCACAATTTCATGTAATTTCATTTGTACATTGTTACATATTGACATTATGAATTCATTAACTGGAACCATTAAATATGAACCATTTTATAACACATGAGTGTTGTCTTGTTTGTATTTTAGTTATGTAGTGACAGTTGTATTTTTGTTTGGCTTTATTTTGAACTGAATTACTGTTATACTGTTATTTAAGTTATGTATGTATCTATCTGTCTCTATGTATGTATGTATGTGTGTGTGTCTGTGTATGTGTGTATATGTATGTATGTGTATATATATATATATATATATATATATATATATATATGTATGTACAGTAATATCATGGTCAGCAAACAGCTTGAAAGTGGTTTTTGCGCAAGTCGTGCTGGAAAAGAAAATCAGCATCTCCATAAAGCTTGTCAGCAAATGGAAGCATAAAGTGCTTCAAAATCTCCTGGTAGACGATTGCATTGATTTTGCACTTGATAAAACATAATGGACCAACACCAGCAGACTTCACGGCACCTCAAATCATCACTGACTTCAGAAACTTCACACTGGGCTTGAAGCAGCTTGGATTCTGTGCCTCTCCAGACTCTGGGTCATGATTTCAACATGAAATGCAAAATTTATTTTTTACATGAAAAGAGGACTTTGGACGACTGAGCAACAGTCCAGTTCTTTTTCTCCTTAGACCAGGTAAGATGCTTCTGACATTGTTTCTGTTTCAGAAGTGGCTTGGTAGCCCTTTTCCTGAAGATGTCTGAGCGTGGTGACTCTTGATGCACTGACTCCTTGTGAAGCTCTCCCAAGTGTTTGAATTGGCTTTACTTGACAGTATTCTCAAGCTTGTGGTCATTCCTGTTGCTTAAGCACCTTTCCCTACCCAATTTCTTCCTTCCAGTCAACTTTGCATTTAATATGCTTTGATACAGCACTCTGTAAACAGCCACCCCTTTCAGTAAAGACCTTCTGTGGCTTACCCTCTTTGTAGAGGGTGTCAATGATTGTCTTCTGGACCATTGCCATGTCAGCAGTCTTCCCCATTATTGTGTTTTCAAAGAACAAAAGATACCCGGAATTGTACGCATGTATATATGTATGTAAATATCTATGTATGTATATGTCATAGCGGAGGAGTGGAGCTACAGACTGCTGTTGCTAACTGGTCAAGTGCTGGAGGCTTATCTGGCGATGGATGAGGAGGAGGCTGAGGACTACACAGAGCTTCGACATTTCCCCAGAGACATATCGGCAGTGGTTCCGTGCAACGACAACGCAGACTGGTGAGTCACCCATTGAGACATATCATCACCTCAAAACCCTGTATCGTCACTGGGTGAGACCGGAGCAGTCGATGAAAAGAGAGATTCTGGAGATAATCATGCTGAAGCAGTTGTTGCAGGTGCTGCTGTGTGAAACATGGACGTGGATGAAGGAGCACGAACCAATGAGTGGACTAGCAGCTGCGAAATTAGCACAACAGTACGTGCACGCTCTTTGGGTCAGTAGTCACCGCTCTCAATCATTCAAAGGTACTGTAAAGTATAACACCTTTGACCCTTTGTTATCATGCTCTGTGGATTCCCGGGCCAAAGCTAAAGCTGGGTTGCAGCCTTTGCCAGACTTTGACGATAGTTTGTTGCAAGGCGGATCCAAAGGCCCCAGGAAAACACACTGACAATGGCGCATATCAAAGTATTTGGGTTCTCCAGTACCAGAGATCGACATCAAAGATCTTGAGGAACCTAGCTGGAAATGACCAGAGGATATAGGCAGTATGCAAAAAAATGACTTGTCTTTGAGCCCTTTGTTTAAAAAAGCTGAAAATGTTGATGAAACCAATACTGAGACAGAACACTTTTTGGTTGACAATAGGATTTTATATGCTCAATGTAAAGATTTGAAATGTCTTGTACTGCCAAATTGTTGTCGGCTGATTGTGTTACAATTTGGTCATTCAGTTCCTTGGTCAAGTCACTTGGGTCACCAAAAAACATATACATGTATTGGCACACGATTCTTTTGGCCCACCATATATACTGATGTGCTTATATATTGTCAGTCTTGTCCTATTTGCCAGAAAACCAGTGCTGTTCGTCAGGGCAGAGCTTTACTGCAGCCATTGCCAATCATCACAGAGCCCTTCAAGCGGATTGCTATGGATATAGTGGGACCACTCGAGCGAAGCAAGACAGGCAACCAGTATATATTGGTAATCAGTGACACTGCCACACGATACCCTGAGGTGTTCCCCTTGCGTTCCATAACAACACCCAAGGTAATCCAAGGCCTTGTCCAATTGTTTTCCAGGGTTGGAATACCAGACAAAATCCTGACTGATCAGGGCACAAACTTCACATCACAGCAGTTTCAACAGCAGCAGTTTTAACAGCAGCTGTATCTGCACCAGTCCATACCACACCCAGACAGATGGTCTAGTGGAGACACTAAAGACGATGCTTCAGAAGTCCGTAGCAGACACAGGGTGTGACTGGGATAAATGGCTTCCCTTTCTTCTGTTTGCGTACAGAGAAGTTCCCCAGGCGTCAACAGGGTTTTCACCGTTCGAGCTGTTGTATGGCAGGCATGTCAAAGGACCCTTGGATATGCTGAGCAGAAGCTGGGAGCCAACCACCAATCCACCTGAGTGCAGCATTGTAAGCTACATTCTGGAAATGAGCGAGTGGCTAAACAAGTACTGTGAAGAGGCCACCATTAACCTCCAGCAAGCCCAACGAGCCCAAAAGCTGTGATACGACAAAGAAAGTTTCTGTTACTATTACCTACCTCCTCAAACAAACTACTAGCAAGATGGCAGGGGCCATACGCCATAACACGGAAGATGGGTCAGTGATGAACGAGATGTACCACCCAGACAAAGGAAAGGACAAACAAATCTATCATGTGAACCTGTAGAAAGAGTGGAAAGAACGACACTGCGACACTGCAAAGACTGCACTGATGGTACGCCAGGTGAACTTGGAGGAAGACGAGGATGACAAGTTGGCACAAGAGCAACAACTGAATGCAGATATCGAATACCTGCCAAAACAAGACCAGATTCAACTGCGCCAACTCTTAACCCAGTTCCCACAGTTACTCCGCCAGAGGCCTGGGCGGACTACTGTTGTCCAACATCAAATCCACCTGACCGACACCACTCCTTACAGACAAAGACCCTACAGTGTCCCTGAATGTCTTCTTATTCCACTAAAACAAGAAATTTATACAATGCTGGAGCTAGGAGTGATTGAACCCTCAGAAAGTGAGTGGAGTAGTCCCCTAGTAATCATCCCCAAGAAAGACAAGAGCTTACATGTCTGCATCGTCTTCTGGACGCTAAATAGTCAGTCCAGATTTGACGCTTACCCGATCAAGTCAAGTCAAGTCAAGCTTTATTGTCATTCCGCAACATGTGTGGACATAAAGTGGAATGAAATGTCGTGTCTCGCAGGACCACGGTGCTACATAAATAAACATAAATATGAACATAAATACACTAGACGTAGAAACAATTTTTTAAACCTATACATGTAACTATACATATACTATAAATAATTGACTATACATACACATAACCTAAGACAGACTATACAAGTAGTTTACATAATAACTGTGCATAATTATGTGCAGAAGAGGAATTTAAAGGTTAAGATGCAAATAGTGCAAAAAGATTTGTGGTGCATTGACAAGTAGACATTTGTGAGTTCTTATTAGGTCCTTGTAACGTTAATAAGTGTTAACAAGAAAGTGTCTGGTGCATAGAGAGAAAAGAGTGTTTCTACAGGTGGTTTGTCTCGCCCACTCACCTGTAGGTAGCACACTCAGAGGTGCACAGTGATTTCTGTGTACATGTAGTGTTTATAGGAAAGTGTCTGGTGCATATAGAGATGAAAGAATGCGTTACTACAGGTGGTTTGTCCAGCCCACTCACCTGTGTGTAGCGCACTCAGAATTGCAAAAACTGTGTTTTGAGTTTTTCAACAGTTTGCATTGTGGATAAAGTTTCAGAGGGGGGTGAGGTGGTTGGAATTGAGGGCTCTCACAGCCTGGGGGAAAAAGCTGTTGAGACCTCGTTGTTGCTGATGAGACCTACCACCGTTGTGTCATCAGCAAACTTGATGATGTGGTTGGAGCTGAGCTTGGCAGTGCAGTCGTGGGTCAGCAGTGTGAAGAGCAGCGGGCTGAGAACACAGCCCTGTGGGGCACCTGTGCTTAGTGTGGTAGTGCTCGAGGTGTTGTGGCCGACACGGACTGACTGAGGTCTTCCAGTTAAGAAGTCCAGGATCCAATTACAGAGGGAGGTGTTTATGCCCAGCAGGTTTAGTTTGTTGATGAGCTGTTGAGGGATTATTGTATTGAATGCTGAGCTGAAGTCAATGAACAGCATTCTAACATAAGAGTCTTTGTTTTCTAAGTGAGTAAGAGCCAGGTGGAGGGTGGAGGAAATGGCATCGTCCGTGGGGCGGTTTGGACGGTATGCAAACTGGAGCGGATCGAGTGTGTTGGGGAGGCTGGTTTTGATATTGCTCATAACTAACCTCTCAAAGCACTTCATCATGATTGGAGTCAGTGCTATGGGACGGTAGTCATTCAGACAAGACACAGGGGACTTCTTTGGAACTGGAATTATGGAGGTGGATTTGAGACATGTGGGGACGACTGCCTGGCTCAGCAAGGTGTTGAAGATATCTGTTAGGACATCCGTCAGCTGTGCAGCACAGTCTCTCAGTACACGGCCAGGTATGTTGTCAGGACCCGCAGCCTTGCGTGGGTTAACCCTGGATAGGGTCTTCCTTACATCAGCTGGAGACAGACAGAGTGCCTGGTTGTTGGGAGGTATGGGTAGTTTTTGTGCAGGTGTGTCATTCTGCATTTCAAACCGTGCATAGAACTTGTTGAGTGCGTCTGGGAGGGTTGTGTCGTCATCACAGGCCTGTGGCAGGGGCTTGTAATCAGTGATGGTCTGAATGGCTTGCCACAGGCTCCGTGTGTCTTTGCTGTCACTAAGGTGATTATTTATTTTTTGTGCATACAACCGTTTTGCTTGCTTGATGCCACGGGACAGATTGGCTCTTGCTGTTTTTAAGGCTGCTTTGTCTCCTGATCTGAATGCATCATCTCTGGTCTTTAGCAGCCCACGAACCTCTGCTGTCATCCACGGCTTCTGGTTTGCACGTGTGGTGATGGTTTTGGTGACTGTCACATCATCAATGCACTTTTTGATGTAACATCCATTCCACTTCTATGCTGTTCATGCACTATTCCACCACTGTCCACCACCACCATCCTTCCATTTCCATTCCTTCCTTCATCCCTACCCTCTGTCCTTATACTTTCATCCATTCCATTCCTTTCTTTGTCCATCCATTTTCTTTCTTTCCATTAAAATTATTTATTATTATTCATTTCTGTTTCGTTCCATTTATTCCTTTCATCCCTTCCATTCCTTCCACTTGTCATTCCATTTCTTTTCATTCTACCTAAAATATTATCCCTCCTTCTCCCTTCATTTCCTTCGTCTTCTACTGTCCATCCATCCCATTTCTGCTCGTTTCCATCCTTTCCCTTCCTTGTCCACCTGTCCATTTTCCTGCTTCCACCATTTAAGATGTCTCACCTTCCTCCATCAGCTATATATATCTCCACTCCATCCATTCTCTACTGTCCATCCTTCGTCCTATCCACTATAAGTTATCTCAGTGTCTTTCATGTCCTTCCTCTTTTCCTCCATTCTATCTACTCCTTGGCTCTCCCTGTGCTCTCCTCAGTAGGCTGTGTGTCATGTCTTTCCATCCTCCATACTGTGTGTGTATATTATATTTCCTTCTGTCTGTGCCTGTCCACCTGGGCTCACACATATTCCTGTGTGTGTCTCTGTGGTCGTTCTGTGTCTGTCTGTGCATGTCTCTCTTCCTGTGTCTGTCTGTCTGGGGTCTGTCCGTGTGTGGTCCTTCCTCCATGTGTGTGTATTTTCCTTCGGGTCGTTGTGTCTCATGTCCATGTCCGTTGGTCCATTGTGTGTCTCTGTATGTTTATGTGTCTATGTGTATGTGTTTGTGTTATGTATAGGTATATGTGTCTCTATGTTTTTATGTATAGTATATATGTATGTACATATGTATTTGTATGTATGTATTTATGTATGTATGTATGTATGTAGGTATATATGTGTATATATTTTTGCATGTATGTATCTATATATGTATGTATTTATGTATTATGTATGTATATATTTTTGTATGTATTTATGTATATATGTATGTATTTGTGTATGTGTGTATGTGTTTGTATGTATGTTTGTATGCATGTATGTATTTTTGTATGTATGTATATAACTGTATATATTTTTTATGTATGTATTTATGTATATATCTATGTATTTTTGTATGTATATATTTTTGCATGTATTTATGTATGTATATAGCTATATATGTATGCATCTATGTATATATTTTTGTACGTATATATCTTTGTATGTACATATTTTTGTATGTATTTATGTATGTATCTTTGTATGTATTTATGTATGTATCTTTGTATGTATTTTTGTATGCATGTATTTTTTAATATATTTTTGTATGTATGTATTTATGTATGTAATCTTTGTATGTACTTATGTATATCTTTGTATGTATATATATTTGTATGTATGCATGTATCGTATGTATTTACATACATATCTATGTATTTTGTATCTATGTATATATCTATGTATTTATGTACTGATATATTTTTGTATTTATGTATATGTATTTTTGTTTGTGTATGTATGTATTTGTGTATGTGTATGTATTTTTGTATGTATGCATGTATGCATCTATGTATATATGTATTTATGCGTTGATATATTTTTGTATGTATTTGTGTATGTATGAATCTATGTATATATGTATGTATTTGTATTGATATATTTTTGTATGTACTTATGTATGTATGTATATATGTATGTATGTATTTTTGTTTGTGTATGTATGTATTTATGTATATATGTATGTATGTATTTGTGTATGTTTGTATGTATCTGTATGTATTTATGTATATATGCATGTGTGTATTTTTGTATATGTATGTATGCATCTATGTATCTACGTATATATGTGTTGATATATTTTTGTATGTATGTACATATGTATATATGTATGTATGTATTTTTGTATGTGTGTATGTATTTGTGTATGTGCGTATGTATGTATTTTTGTATGCATGTATGCATCTATGTATATATCTATGTATTTGTGTATGTGTATGTATGTATGTTTTTGTATGTACATGTATATGTATGTGTGTGTATTTTTTGACTGTGTGTGTGTGTCTATATTCCATGCATATATTTACCATATATATTTACCACCATGCCTTCCCCTTCACCATATGGCCACTCCTGTGCTCACTCCACCATCTTTATATACCTCTCTTTATATATATATTTATTATGCCATGCCTTTATTTATATTACTCACCTCCTGCATGCCTCTATATATTTATATATATATCTTCTTTATGCCACTACTCTTTCCTCTCTTTTTCACTATACATATATCCATATACTCCTGTTATTATTTATCTATGCTTATATTTTTATTATATTTTATGTATATTTTATTTATATGCTGTGTGCCTCTTTTCTTATACATATTTACTCACGTTGACTATATTTATATATTTATGTGTATATATGTACTCTTATTTTTCCTTCCATATATATATGTATTTCTGTGGCTATTTTATGTATATGTGTGTATATGTGTCTCTGTGTGTCTGTCTGTCTGTGTGTGTATGTGTGTGTCTCTGTGTCTATGTGTGTGTCTCTCTGTCTCCTCCATATTTGTGTATATGTGTGTGTCTCTCTCATGTCCATGTCTTGTTATCTGTATGTGTTGTGTGTATGTATGTGGATCTATGTATATATCCTATGTGTTATGTGTGTCTCATTTTTGTATGTATGTGTATATGTGTATGTATATATGTATGTATTTTGTATGTGTGTGTATGTGTATTTTTGTATGTGTGTATGTATGTATTTATGTATGTATGTATGTATGTGTATTTGTGTATGTTTGTATGTATTTATATATATATGCATGTGTGTATTTTTGTATGTGTATGTATGTATTTGTGTATGTATGTATTTATGTGTGTATGTATTTGTGTATGTATGTATTTTTGTATGTATGCATGTATGCATCTATGTATATATGTATTTATGCGTTGATATATTTTTGTATGTATTTGTGTATGTATGAATCTATGTAAATATCTATGTATTTATGTATTGATATATTTTTGTATGTATGTACTTATGTATGTATATATGTATGTATTTTTGTATGTGTGTATGTATTTATGTATGTATTTGTGTATGTTTGTATGTATTTATGTATATATGCATGTGTGTATTTTTGTATGTGTATGTATTTGTGTATGTATGTATGCATGCATCTACGTATCTATGTATATATGTATTTATGTTTTGATATATTTTTGTATGTTTGTATGTATGTGTGTATGTATATATATGCATGTGTGTATTTTTGTATGTGTATGTATGTATTTGTGTATGTATGTATGTATGCATCTATGTATATATGTATTTATGTGTTGATATATTTTTTATGTATGTTTGTATGTATGTGTATGTTTGTATGTATCTGTATGTTTTTATGTATATATGCATGTGTGTATTTTTGTATGTGTATGTATGTATTTTTGTATGTATGTATTTGTGTGTATGTATGTATGTATCTGTATTTGTGTATGTATGTTTTGTATGTACATATGTATGTATGTATGTATGTATTTGTGTATGTGTATGTATTTTTGCATGTATGCATCTATGTATATATGTATTTATGCGTTGATATTTTTGTATGTATTTGTGTATGTATGTATGAATCTATGTATATATCTATGTATTTATGTATTGATATATTTTTGTATGTACTTATGTATATATGTATGTATTTATGTATGTATGCATCTACGTATCTATGTTGATATATTTTTGTATGTATGTATGTATTTTTGTATGTGTATGTATTTGTGTATGTATGTATCTATGTATTTATGTTGATATATTTTTATGTATATATGTATGTATTTTGTATGTTTGTATTTTGTATGTGTTTGTATGTATTTGTGTATGTATGTATCTATGTATTTGTGTTGATATATTTTTATGTATGTTTGTATGTATCTGTATGTATTTGTGTATGTTTGTATGTATGTATTTTTGTGTATGTATTTTGTATGTAACTGTATATATTTTTTTATGTATCATGTATATATATCTTTGTATGTATGCATTTATGTATCTTTATATCTGTGTTTTGTATTTATGTATATATGCACGCATGTATTTTTGTATGTATGCATATGTGTATTTATATATTTTTGTATTTTTATGTATTTTTGTATGCATGTATGCATCTATGTATATATTTATATAGATATATTTTTGTATTTATTTTTGTATGTATGTATGCATCTATGTAGCGATATATTTTTGTGTATGTGTATGTCCATGTAGTTATGTATATAGTAGTCAACATTTGAAGTGGAGCAAAACCTTTAATTTGTCCTAAAACCAAAAAGAATACCTGTACTTGTCTTAATGTGAAACTACATTTAAAAACAATGCACATCAGTCCCCAGTTAAGTACACTGTCAAACATAATGTATGTATGAAAAAATTTTTCAGCAAAAAAAAAAAAATCTAATCAACTACACGTTTAAAAACCCAATGCACGTAATTCCACAATAAAATACGACACAAACACTATATTTACATTTTTTGGTAAATGTGTTTATTTGATATTTAATGTTTTAGGCCTAATTAACTTTAATGGATATTGCTCACATTTCACAGCTTATTGGTGGCAACAAAGCTTTTAGAAACATGAAAATTAAATATTACACTTTCAAAAAGCTCACAAATGCATTTAACTGAAATCATGTTCATTTATATAATGAGGTGGATGGACAGCTATGATAACACAATGTCCAAAATAATATTCAGCCACTAGACCAACAGGAAGGAAACTTTGAAGTGGAATTATTCAGGAGAAACCTGCAGATCCTGCTGACTCCATCCTGTCGCAGATCAGGAGTGACGACATTTGCAATTCTCAACAATTCAAGACAGAAACATTCTGAAAGTCCAAATGTAAAGCGTTTTCTTCGCTTCACTCATCCATTTCCACATCTTCTGCCAGTTTTTGGACCATCTTGTCTTCCAGCTGTTTAGCTTGACCTGGAGAGAGACAAGAGAGGTGAGAACAGGGAATTCTGGGAGAGGTTTGGGTGGTGTTATGTAATGGCTGAGCAGTGTGCTTTACCTGCGTGTGGAGCTCTGATGAGGTGAATGTTCTTCTTGACTTCACTGATGTCTGCTGCCTTCTCCAGCTCTTTGCCCTTCTTCAACCTGAGGAAACATGAAAACATTCATGAAAATGGAGACTGTAACTTAAAATAAATAAAAAATAAATAAATAAAATTGTACACACACATCCAAAAAAATACAGGAAATATGAAAAAAAAAAAATTCTAGTTTCCAACGTTTTTCATTAAAATAAACTAAAAACAAAATAAAAAATTAATACAAAAAGAAATAAAAATTAATACAAAAACTATATAGCCATAAAAAAAACCTAATAAATAAAAAAAACACAAAAATTACTAAAACCTTAACTAATTATTAAAAACATTTAAAATATGAATAAATATATATTTATCATAAAAATCTGAAATACTATAATATATATGTGTATGTATATGTATATATGCATGTATATATGTATATGTATGTGTATGTATATATACACATACACACACATACATACACACACATACATATATATATATATATATATATATATACACACATATACATATACACACACATATATGAAAAACAACAAAAAATTGCCGTGCCAACATTTCTCATTTTCATTTAGTTTTACTAGTAAAATGAGCTAAACCTGAAATAAAAATTATATAGACAAAAAAAACTAATAAATGACAAAAATGCACAAAGAAATACTAAAACTTTTAAGTATTAATGAACATAGAAAATATAAAAATATGAATAAACATACTGATCATTAAAAAAAAATTTAATTAAAACAAAAAACATTAATGAAATAAAATATACAAAAACCCCACTACAGAAAACACGAAAAAAATTTCACAAATAAAATATTTTAGCTAGTTGCCAAGCCAATGTTTCCCATTTTCATTTAGCTTTACTTAAGTAAAACTAAGTTATTAGTAAAATAAATAAACTGAAATATAGATTTATAAGAAATACATAGACATTAAAAAATAAATCAAAAACTAATAAATGATAAAAAACGCACAAAAAGAAAAAAAAATCTAAAACCTTAATTATTAATGAAAACAGAAAATATTAAAAAATAAAACATTTATAAAGTTAAAATACTAATAAATACATTAAAAATGTTAAATGGATTAAAAACTTTAATGAAATGAAATACAATATACAAAAACAAACCACTACAAAATACATTCAAAAATATAATTTAAAAAATGTATAATAATAATTAAAAATATATGGAGATAAGACTAATGAATTACAAAAGACAAATGAATACTTTAAAAAAAAAAACAAAACAATATATTTAGAATACAAACATTTTTGCTACTTAAAAAAAACCTTGAAATTAAATTTGTAATAAAATATTCTAACATACTTATTTTACTTTAACTAGTTGCCAAGGAAATATTTCTTGGCAATATATTCATTTAATTTAATGCACTAAAATATACAAACACTAAAATAAAAAAATAAAAAAAAAACAATTATATGTATATAAAAAAAAACTAATAAGTGGCAAAAAAAGAAAACTACTAAAAAAATAATAAATAAATAAATATATATATTAAATATATTAAAGAAGGGAAAAATATATATATATATATATATATATATATATATATATTTTTTTTTTCCCTCCTTTAACAAAAAAAATGCAGAAAAAGGACTAAACCTTTAAAATGAAACATAAACACATGATCTGCCCGCATGTATGAATCAGCTGGTGAAACTCTGAGGTGTTCAGTCACGGGGAGGTAATGAGGAGAAACTACAATACCTAAAATTATTCTTAATTTGCAGAAGAATGACTAAAACAAAGCAAAAGGAGCAGCTGTAGAACTTCGTGCCACTCACCTGTTGATGATGAAGCGCGCCTGCCGTTTGTTTTTGATGGCTTCAACCTTCTTCATGGCCTCCACTGTTCAACACAAACACATCAGTCACTTTTAATGAATGAATGGCTCATTAATGAACGAACGTTGTGGGTCAATCGTCGGTCAGACTCACCGGTCTTGCTCCAGAGCTCTCTGTTGTATTTGACAGGAATATTTCTGCGCTTCTCAAACTCCAGTGAGTTATCCTGACAAACACAATCAGTATTTTATTTCATGAACAAACAGCTGAACGAGTGAACTAAACCAATGAAGCGTTCGCTCGGGTCTCTCACCACCGTCAGCTCTTTGCCCGCCGACTTCCTGAACGCTTTGGTCCATCTGGTCTTTCTGGGGTTTCGCTTCTTCTTGAAGTTTTTGTGGCATTTGGACCGGCAGAACCTGAAAACCTACAAACACACACATAAAAAAACCTGTCAGGATTCCCACTCAAAAACAAACTGAGCATATGACAAAAGTACCATATTGTTAATATTTACATTTTTACCATGGTAATACTAATTATTATTAGAATTTAAAGTAGCTGTTTTCTATGTGAATATCTAGTAAAATGTAATTTATTTCTGTGATCAAAGCTGGATTTTTCATTGTGACACTTTTTTATGGAAACGGTGATAGAGTTTATTTTTCAGGATTCTTTGATGAATAAAAAGTTAAAAAGAACAAAATAGAAATATTTTCTTACAATATACACTACCGGTCAAAACTTTGGGGTTAAGAAATTATAAGATTATATTTTAATAAAACACTTTTACCAGCAAGGATGTGTTAAATTGATACAAAGTGATAGTAAATACTTACATTGTTAGAAAAGATTTCTATTTTGAATAAATGCTGTTTTTTTTTTACTTTTTATTCATCAAGAAAAAAAAATGCATATATTTTAGCTAATTGCCATGCCATCTCATTTTAATTTAATTTTACTTGATGTAGTAAAATAAGCTAAAACGGAAATAAAAATTTTATAGACATTTAAAAAAAAAAGAAAAACAAATAAATGGCAAAAACGCACAAAAAAAGTACTAAAACAAGCAACAGAAAATATAAAAAAATAATTTAAAATATTAATAAATATATATTTATCATTAAATATTTTACATGAAAACAAAAAACAACTTTAATGGAATAATCAAATATACAAAAATATACAAAATACAAAAAATAATACAGAAAATATGAAAAAAAAATTATTTTAGCTAGTTGCCAAACCAATGTTTCTCATTTTCATTTAGCTTTACTTAAATAATACTAAGTTATTAGCTAAATAAACTAAAACTGATTAAAACAAGATATAACGTTAAACGTTTTGAATGACGAAATGTAAGGACAATAAACACTCGTCTACAATAATATATGGTTTATCTGTGTTCTTCAAACCATCTTCAAACCATAAAATTATATTTTAAAGTACATTAAAACAGAAAATCAGTATATTTTAAATTGCAATAATACTTCACAATATTGCTGTTTTTTATCTGCATTTTTGATCAAATAAATACAGCCTTGATGAGCAAAGAGACTTCTCTAAAACTATTAAAACAGTAAAAATCTCACCGACCCCAAACTTTTGAATGGCAGTGTATGCATATTTTACTTCTAACTTTTTCTATAGTTATTGAAATAAATTATTTATTAAATACATTGTTATATAAACACACATTTGTAAGTTAAATTGGCTAATATACAAGTTATTATTTTAATTTTTAACTCTCTGTATAAAACAAATTAAGAACTTATCACTGGAAACAAATAATACATTTATAAACAATTAATTGTTCTGAATAAACAATATAATTTTGTAAAAAAATAAATGCATTTTTTGTTTATATATATATATATATATATATACACATATACATACACACACACACACATACATACATTTAATTTAGCAACATATAATTGAAATAAATTTGTACAAAATAATTCATTGTACATTTTTGTAATATATAAATAATATACTTAGAACTTAAAAACCTTTATTAAATTTTGCTTATCTAAATAAATGTTTTACAATTATATACAATTAGTTAATATAATATCTAATTAATTAATATAAAATTAATATATATTTGTACATTTTGGTAATATATAAATAATATAGTTATAGAAGAACTTACAATTGGAAATAAATAGTTTTTATATAAATAAAAAAAAATGTTTTGCAACATATAATTAATAAAAATTGGTAAAAACACATTATTGTAAAATTTTTAATATATAAATAATATAGCTGTAACTTACAATTGTAAATAAATCATTAATAAATCATTTAGCTTTTATATAAATAAATGTCTTGCAATTAAATATATAATTAATTTAAAATTAATATATACATGTATAAAATAAACAAATGTACATTTTTGTACTGTATAAATAACAGTTGGAACTTACAACTGGAGATAATGTAATCTTATGCAAATTATAATTAATATATATTTGTATAAAATAATTATTGTACATTCTGTAACATATAAATAATTTAGCTTAAACTTATAATTGGAAATAAATAATAAATAGTTTAGTTATTAAATGCACAAATAACTTTAGTAACACACACACACACACACACACACACACACATATGTTGTGTTTACATGTTTTATGGGGACATTCCATAGGCGTAATGGTTTTTATACTGTACAAACCGTATTTTCTACCTACACCTACCCTACACCTAAACCTAGCCCTCACAGGAGACTGTGCACACTTTTACTTTCTCAAAAAAACTCATTGTGCATGATTTATAAGCCTGTTTCCTCATGGGGACCTCACAAATGTCCCCACAAGGTCAAAATTTACTGGTATTACTATCCTTGTGGGGACATTTGGTCCCCATAACGTGATGAATACCAGGTGCACACACACACACACACACACACACACACACACACACACACACACACACACACACACACACACACACACACACGTCTGGTTTATTATCCTTGTGGGGACTCTCCATAGGCGCAATGGTTTGTATACTGTCCACACTGTATTTTCTATCCCCTTACCCTAACCCTACCCCTAAACCTAACCCTTACAGAAAACTTTCTGCATTTTTACTTTCTCAAAAAAACTCATTCTGTATGATTTATAAGCTTTTGTACCCATGGGGACCTCAAGCCAGTCCCCACAATGTCAAAAATTTCAGGTTTTACTATCCTTGTGGGGACATTTGGTCCCCACAATGTAGCAAAAACAAGTACACACACACACACACACACACACACACACACACACACACACACCTCTAACATGGTTTTACCGTGTTTTTTTGAAAATGTGGCACAATCATACCAGATTTTTTTTTTTAATATGTACTTTGCTATTATATTGCTTGTTAACATGGTAAAGTCACGTCACACGCATCACGTTTGTTTCTGTTCCTGTGGTACTATCGTATATTAATCTTCGAAGTAAACACGACATACATAAATACTGTACTCAATCAAAACCAGCTACGTTTCACTCATTACTGATAAAAAACACTGATTATTACTGTTGAAAGCAGCGGTTTAAAAGGCAGTGAGGTGAGTGTCGGTCTGATATAAACACGCAGACTGACAGCGCTAATAATCGTCATCGTGACGCCGATCGAGCGCTTACCTTACAGTCGTTGCGAACAAACATCATTCCGTGTCCCGGATAAACCGGAGCCGAGCAGAAATAACACTTCTCGATGCGCATTTTGATCAAATATTATGATTTCACTCGCACATGTGCCGCTGCGCTGCGAACACAGGCGGAAAAGAGAACGCGTGTTTCCACTTCCGCCGCATGACGTCGTCGCGCAGGCCACACGCTTTACCGCCACCGCGGGGCGCGGAGGGGAATTACCGTACATTCACACTGAGGCGGTACCACGGTATTAAACGGTAAAAATTAGGCTATACGATCAATAAGTCATAGCAATATGTTTTTTTCGTTACTTTGAACTCATTTTGTGATTTTGTGTAAAAGCATAATAAATTGCATTAAAAAGAAATACCGTGTTTTTTTTCGATATTTCTTGTGTTTGAATTACTATTGGAAATAAATAGTATATTTGGAAAGTAAATATTAGTATAAGTAAATATTTTAGTTATTAAAAATAAATGATTGCTAAATAATTTAGTTATTAAATACATTATTTTGTAATATAAAAGTAAATAAATTATATATTTGTAAATTAAATAATATACACCATAATGTTTTTGTAAATTAAAATAAATAATAAACAATTTCGTTTTTAAGTAAATAAGTTTGTAATGTTTAAATAAATAATGCATTTATTAGTTTATTTGGAATTTAAATAATTCACAAGTTATTGTTTTAATTCTAGTTTGGTTATTAAATAAATAATATGTAATATATACATAAATAAGAATTTTGTAAATTAAATGATATGAGTTAATATTTTAGTTATAGAAATAATAAGTAATAATAACTGAATACTTCAGTAATATACAAATAAATAATATATTTGTAAATTAAGTAATATATGTTAATATTTTTATTAAAATAAATAATTAATAAATTCATTTATTAATAAAAATATATTTAAATAAATAATAAATTTGCACATTAAATAAGATATATTAGTATTTTGGTTATTATTGAAATAAATAATGAATAATTTAGTTATTAAATAAATGTTTGTAAATTAAATCATTTAATTTATTAAGCTAATATTTTAATTATTAAAATAATTAAGAAATATTTTGTAATATATAAATAAGAAGTTTGTAAATTAAATAGTATATATGCTAATATATTGGTTAATAAAACAAAGAATAAACAATTTAGTTATTAAGTAAATAATTTTGCACTATTTAATGAAATAATAAATGTGTAAATTAAATAAGGTACAATTAATATTTTAGATATTGACAAATAATAAATAATTTTACTTATTAAATAAATAATATAAATATGTAAGACAAATAATGTTTGTAATTTAAATAATTCATAAATCAATATTTTACATTTTATAATAATAGTTTAGTTATTAAATAAATAATTTTGGAATATATAAATAAGAATTTAGTTAATATTTTTGATTATTTTATTATTAAAACTATTTAGTTATTGAATAAATACTTTTTTAATATAAAATTATGTATTTGCAAATTAAAAATATACATTCATATTTTTGTTATTAATATAAATAATATACAATTGAGTTATTACATAAATTTGTAAAATATTTAAATAATACATTTGTACATTAAATAACATGTTTTAGTTATTTAAATAATAAATAATTTAGTTAAATAATTTTGTAATATATAAATGAGAAGTTTGAGTTAATATTTTAGTTATAATGTAGTTATTGAATTAATAAAAAATATTGTAGTTTTTATTCATTTCTATAAATTAATTTTTTTAATCAATTATATATTTTAAATAATTAACAAATGTATTTAGTTACTAAATTATTTATTAAATATAATATTAGCCTACCTGACATCCACGATTTAATCTCTGACACTGAATTCATTTACAAAAACAATGTTAACGTTTCATTAAAATTGGAAATGATTCCTATCTGTGACGGAAATTCAAGAGCCAAAAAACATATTTTTGAGAAATATTTATTATATTGTGCATTGTTCTGACCACTTTTTGGCACATAATGGAATCAAACTGGTACAACATGCTCAACATGAGGGGCTTAAATAATAATACAAATGATAATAAATCAACCGGCAAATCAAACAGAAACGAAAGTTCCTGAATTCAGACTCAAAACACTATTTCTTTGGCACATTCACAGAGAAATGTGTTTGGATAACGACTGAAACAAACATGTACACACATGACATGTTCATAAGTTCATAAGAATAATTAAAAACACTAATGGAAAAGTACAAAGTATAATAATTAAGCATTTCACACCCCTAATTCAAAGTGATACGTTCTCACATTGGCTGGTTGAGTTTGGCACGGCATGTTCATACGTGAAAATACGACTTTTATCATGTTTTCCGAAGGTTTACGGACGCGTGACGATGAGCGGCCGCAGTCAAAACACATGCAACTCTACAAAAAGCAAACGAATTACAAAATGTCAAGTCTACACAGGGGCGACCGTATCAATCTTTGGTCTTTATTTGCTTTCTGAAATGATGATTTCGTGTCGCTTCAATCCAAAGGGTTGTTTCCAAACTCTGATTATATTTTCCCCAAAAATCATGTCATGAAATACTGATCACACTTCATACAAACACTCAAAATCACACATTCAGTCATTCTCACATCCGTCCCGTCGAAATCTTTAGTCTCCAACCCAATGAAAGAAGCAAACATCTCTTTGGATTCTAGCGTCCGTCACCAAACCTGCGCCACTACCATCTAAAAATGGCAAAAGTAGCAAAGAAAAAGCCAAAAATCTGAGCACTTTAACTCGAACGAACAAAAGCTTGGCTACACCAATCAACCTGAAGAAATGCGTTTCTTTCGGCACTTTCAAATATACAGAAATATATATCATCTATCTTTGGAGGTTACAGCATTTTACCATCATTTGTATAATTTCATTCTTTGGATCAGACATCTCATATATTGCAAACGATCCTCCCATCATAAGGCCGTTGACATCTTATAAAGCTTTCAGAGTTGGGTGAACCGATATCACCGCTTTTTTTGGTTATTTTGTTCACATATTCACAAAAACGAAACCTGAAAACAAAAATCATCCCTCAGTTTGTATAAACCCAACAACAAAAATCAGACATAGATGAGTTTTTTGGTTCTTTGCAACAGATTTGGAGAAACACAGCATTGTCACTTGCTCACCAATGGATGTGAATGGGTGCTGTCAGAATAAAAACATCACAATAATCCACAAGTAATCCACACCACTTTATATCTGTGCAGATTTCTCTCCTGATTCACACCAGACCACTTTTTCCCTGGAGGAAGTGTTATTTTGGATTACACACTTGTGTTTTAGTTAAAAACATCTTAATGATGGATTTGTTTTTAAACGTTACACTTTTTAGAATGTTCAGAGAGCATTCAAATGTAACATTCCAATTAAATGTTACTTGTTTCAGAATGTTCAGAGAGCATTCAAATGTAACATTCCAATAATGTTTGCAAAATGATCAAATGGAATGTTATTTTACCTTTCTAATAACCAAGAAAAAAACATGGATGTTTTTAATCAGCTGCTTGGATTCTGACGGCACCCATTCACATCCATTGGTGAGCAAGTGACGCAATGCTGCATTTCTCCAAATCTGATGACGAAACAAACTCATCTACATCTTGGATGGCCTGAGGGAGAGCACATTTTCAGTTCATTTTTGGGTGAACTGTTTCTTTAAGAAGCAAGAGCTAAATCATAAGATCAACCAAAATGAATCAGAATCAGAACTGAATCCTCCACTTAAGGATCAAAACGTAAACCGTGCGCAACGTCACAAGTAACTCAATGAATAACAACCTTAAAATAAAGGATCTCGTTTGGCGAACGTAAAACGTTCATCCTCGTACGCTACACGGAGCTAGTACAACATAATGAAAAAGTGAATTAAAAAACGCACATGTTTAAACTGAGGTATAAGGTTCATATCTAAACTCCCAGACTGTTTATAAAGCAGCTTTCATAACCTGAGGCACTGGTTACTTTCATCTTATTTTGTATCTTCAAGTGGAAAATAAATATATACCGTGAGGACCAAAATCACTATGAGATCACTATTTTGTCATTTAAACCCGGAAAGGATTTTGATTTTGATTCTGTACTATTTCCAGGTGAAACTACACAGTAAAACTCATTTGTACAAATAGTCAGAGTTTCTCATAATAAACTAGAAAAGAATGAAAAAAGCATTTAAGAAACACTTTACAATAAGGTCTCATTTGTTAATGCATTAGCTAACATGAACTATAAGCAATATAACATTTATTAATCCTCATTAATGCTTTGCTGTAAAAATATATATTTTTCAAAATGTGAAAAATATGTTAAAATTAAAACTAAAAAATTCTTAAAAATATTGGATATTATTGGAGTGCAAAATTGTAATTATTTACATTTTCATTGGATTTTTTCTATTTAAATATTTCACATTTAATTCGATGTTACTAGTCATTTCATTATAATATATATATATATTTTTTAAATTCACTAATTTCTGATTTTTTTTATTGTAGTTAATAGGAATTATTTGTGTCGCTTTGTAAAATACATTTAAGATAAAAATTACTCACTGGAAATTAATAAAAACTAAAAGCGAACTAAAACTAAAATAGAAATAAAAATAAATTTTAAAAAACTGACAAAAACAGAAACAAATAAACATTACATTTAAATTAAAACAGAAAAAAATAAAAAAGCTACAAGAAAATATTATTTCAGTCCTTCAACTTCTACAATGTGTTACTTGCCAATTTGTGTAATAAACTGTAAAATTTACTAGCAAATTCTGAATTGTCTTTTTCATTGTGGTTATTAGAAATGCAGTTATTTATTGTTTGCTTGTAAAACTTAAAGAAAAATAAATTAAACCTATATATATATATATATATATATATATATATATATATATATATATATATATATATATATATATATATATATATATATATATATATATATAGGTTTTATTTTATTTTAATTTATTTATATAAAATGCTACACTGTAAAAAAAAAACATATTTTTCAAAGTTGTGAATAAAAGAAAGATTATTGGAGTACGGAATTGTAATTACTGTAATTTTATTTTTGTTGGATTTTTTTTCTACTTAAATATTTCATGTTTAATTCAATGTTACTCGTTATTTCTTTATAATATATATTTTTTAAATTCACTAGCAATTTCTGAAATGTTTTTTAAAAACAAAATACAAACTAAATTTAATTTAAAAGAGAAGAAACTATTTTAAGAAAATATTATTTCAGTCTTTCTACTTAAAAAAGCACATTTAACTCAGTGTTACAAAATTACATTTGTAATTATTTATTATAATTAAACTTCACTCGCAATTTCTGAAATGTATTTTTGTTATTGTAGTTAATAGGAACTGTTTGTGTTGCTTTTGCGAAAATACATTTAAGCTAAAAATTACTCTCTGGAAATGAATAAAAACTAAAACTGAACTAAAACGAAAACAGAAATAAAAAATTAAACATAAATGGTAATATTTAAAACAACAACAACAACAAAACTGAATTAAAAAAAGCTACAAGAAAATATTATTTTAGTTTTTCTACTTTTTACTGTTAAGTCTTTAAAAAAATAATTTTTCTAATTATC
The DNA here is from genome assembly GCA_012976165.1 of Labeo catla. Taxonomy (NCBI): domain Eukaryota; kingdom Metazoa; phylum Chordata; class Actinopteri; order Cypriniformes; family Cyprinidae; genus Labeo; species Labeo catla. The sequence goes on along the minus strand of VONZ01001620.1, from coordinate 6,507 downwards.
TGTATTGTCTGAATTTTTTCAAAAATTGCAGTTATTTATTGTTTGTTTGTAAAACTGAAAGAAAAATAAATTAAACCTAAATAGTAATATTTAAAAAAAAAAATATATATATATATATATATATACACATAATAAAATTTACAAAAGCACACACAATTACTAAAAAAATAAATTAAAATTAAGAAAGCATAAGAAAATACTATTTCAGTAATTATTTGTTAAATGTGCTAGCAATTTCTGAATTGTTTTAAAAACAAAATTAGTGTAACAGTGCACAGTTCATTAACTAATTTTTAAGTTCATTAAGTTTTAAGAGTTTTTTAAGTTTAAAAACCAAAGTAAATGTTGATATTAACATTAATTAAGATTAACAAATGCTGTCGAAGTTTTGTTCATTGCTAGTCCATGTTAACTAATTTAGTTACCAAATGAAACCTTGATGTAAAGTGTCACTCATTTTAATTTGGACTCTTTGGATTATATACATCAAACACATTCAGTGTTCATGTGAAAATAATAAAAATGAGACTGAGGACAAGTGTCATCAGAAATGAGGTAGAGAGACAGCAGAACAAAACTCCGTCTCTGTCACTTAACGAACAGAAAACTCTCGTCCGTTTGCGTAAAGCACATCAGGCGTTCTTCAAAACATTCATTAACGCTGATAGGAAACACATTCATCTGAAACGGGTCCGAACCGATCCAGGACCTTCATCTTTGGGACATCATGAATCTCTCTGACGCGGTCCGGGTCGGGAAGGGAAAGTTATTAGGGCTGTGCAAGTTTGTCAAAAGCCAACAGAGCGTCTGTGACTTCATAAAGCTATTCAAACTCTCAAACCGTTGAGATTTTTGGCACAAACATCCAGATCACTGATCTGATCCTGAGGAAAAGCTGCAAACTGTATTTAGAGGCCCTGGATATCACAGGCCACGCCCACTCACATGATTGACAGGCCAGTTAAAGAGGTACGAACTGAAGGCGGGAGGGAGAGTTCGGTGGCACGTCGTCTGGAATTTGCGCGCAGACGCTCACGACGCATCCGTTTTGAGCGGTGGCGTCTGGAAACGTTTCGCTGTCGTCGGACCTGTATGAGGATCTGTTGGGACTGGCGGTTTCCGTCTCGTCGTGAGAGAAGTTTCCAGAGTCTCCGCCGCTGGTCTGTGAACTCTCCGACTCCCCGAGAGGACGATAAACGCGTGACTGCTCGTCCTCGTAACACAGAACCGTCTTCCCTACTTCATAAAGACGAGCCGGATCCTCAACCTGCTGAACAAAAACAGAGCTCACGGTCAGTAAAAACCAATAAAAGTTAAAAAGTTAAACAAAAGTAAGGAAATGTAAAAAAGGCTTTAACCAAAATTAAAATGAGAACTAGACAAAGTAAATAAAACAACTATATAGACATATTTTTAAAAATTAAATAAAAATAATGAAAAAATTAAATATTAAATACTTTTCAAATATTAAAAATATATATTTAAAAAATATATAAAATATTAAACAATATATTTAAAATATAAATATTTAAAAAATAAATATATAAACAAAAAACATTTGACAACATTTTTCCTTTTTATTCAGTTTATCTTGATTTACTAAAATAACTAAAAATAAAACTGAAATAAAAATGAGTAAAAACTATGTAGACATGTAAAATTTCCTATATAGACATATAAATAAAAATGACAATGCTCAAGAAAATTGTAACTAAAATGAAAATGAAAACTGCAAATCTAAAAATAAATAATAATACATTTATTATAAAATATTAAAATGTAAATAATTCAACTTTACTAGTAATATTTAAAAATGACAAAAGCACATAACAGAATGACTAAAATGAAAACAGAAATTATAAAAATAAAAGCTAATTCAAAATATTAATAAAAACTATAAATAATCATAAAACTTTGACTGTGATTTTAAATGTGATACACAAAATTAAAACAATTGTGACCATAGACCACAAAACCAGTCTTAAGTGGCACGGGTATATTTGGTGCAACAGCCAACAATACATTGTGTGGGTCAAAATTATTGATTTTTGATTGATTTTTCTTTTATGCCAAAAATCATTAGGATATTAATATCATGTTCCATGAAGATATTTTGTAAATTTCCTACCATAAACATATCAAAACTCAATTTTTGTAATATGCATTGCTAAGAGCTTAATTTGGACAACTTTAAAGGTGATTTTCTCACTATTTTGATTTTTTTTGCACCCTCAGATTCCAGATCTCGACCAAATATTGTCCTATCCTACCCTATTTGAATGGAAAGCTTATTTATTCGGCTTTCAGATGATGTATAAATGTTAGTTTTAAAAAAATTGACCCTTATGACTGGTTTTCTGGTCATAAAAATATTTATATCTGTTACTCACGTTGCTTTTATTTCCATTAGACTTTGGATTATTGTTAAAAATGCTCCATTTGTTTCTCCTTTTGTTCTGAGCTTCGCTCATTATGGGTCCGGTGTGGTTTATCATCAAATTTGTTCCTCCCTGAAAAGAAATGGTATGTATTTTAAACCTCATTTTGTAAAAAAAAATTATATATATATATATAATTATAATTAAGGCATTTAAGCCTAATCTATGTTAGTCATTTCAACTGCACAATAATAAATAATATAATTATAAACAGACTCTTACTTTGGCATCAATGAAGTGAGTCCTCATCATCGGCAGCAGAACCTCTGCGTTCTCCATCTGCAGCTGATTGGCTGATGACGATCCACTACGCACAACATCATTCCTCACCTGTCCAATCATCTTTGAGGAAGCTGATTTCCTGCTGAGAGAAAACAATCATTTTGTGTCTACACGTCAACAACATGATCTTCTAGTTTTGCTGTTTTTGTAACAGTTGGAGCCTCACTGTGTTTTGCTCTTGGTGAGGAGGATGAAGATGCAGAGGATGATACAGGAGAGAGCGATACACACGCCAACGATGATACCCGTCATGGACTTCTCATCGATGTGGTACAGGCCGTCTATAAACGCTGCAGAAATGGTATATAACTTGATTAAAATGTTATAACAACATTTCCGTTTTAATGCAGTATAAAATAGGTAAATATTTAAATTAGATTATATTTTATAGAATATTTTATTACATTATATTACATAATTATATTCTAATTTTATTTAATGAATTATATAAAATAAATAAATAGTACTAAATAAATTATATTGTACTTGTACTAGATTTGTTGTGTCGTACATACCTGTTTTCTCAGCGTGGTTGTCGGTGTGACGTGGGTTTTTTCCCTGGTGTATTTTACTCCTGACCAGCAGCTCTACGGTGCTGGAGAACGGACCATCACCCGCCTGGTTAGAGGCTGAGATCTTCACCAGGTAGATGTTACCCGACTCTAGCTTCTCCAGAAGAGCCATCGTGTTTGTGCCTGAAATGAGAAACACATTTTCACCATGTTTTTTGTATAATTCAGTGTGAATGAAATATGAACAAATCCCTCAGTAAAAACCTTCAGAATATAGAGAGGAATAAAACTCTAAGTTTTGGTGTATGCAAGTGATACTGAAGTGGAGAAACAAACTCATTTTGAGAAAACGCCTTTAAAGATATGTATTGTAAATTAGATCTACAGACACAAATAAAGGAAAATAATAATATCAAGCAAATGACATGAACAAACCCCTCAGTAAAACATTCAGAATATAGAGAGGAATAAAAATGTAAATTTTGGTGTATGTAAGTGCTGCTGAAGTGGAGAAGAAAACTAATTTTGAGAAAACCTCCTTGCAAGACACGTATTGTAAATTAGATCTACAGACACAAAGTGAAATAATAAAATCAAGCGAATGACATATGAACAAACCCTTCAGTAAAAACCATCAGAATATAGAGAGGAATAAAAATGTAAATTCTGGTGTATGTAAGTGCTGCTGAAGTGGAGAAATACACTCATTTTGAGAAAACGTCCTTGAAAGATATGTATTGTAAATGAGATCTACAGACGCAAATAAAGTGAAATAATAAAATCAAGTGAATTACATATGAACAAACCCTTCAGTAAAAACATTCAGAATATAGAGAAGAATAAAAATGTACATTTTGGTGTATGTAAGTGCTGGTGAAGTGGAGAAATACACTCATTTTGAGAAAACGTCCTTGAAAGATATGTATTGTAAATTAGATCTACAGACGCAAATAAAATTAAGCGAATGACATAAACACCCCTCAATAAAAACATTTAGAATATAGATAGCAATAAAAATGTAAATTTTGGTGTATGTAAGTGCTGCTAAAGAGGAGAAACAAACTAATTTTGAGAAAACGTCCTTGCAAGATATGTATTGTAAATTAGATCTACAGACACAAAGTGAAATAATAAAATCAAGCGAATGACATATGAACAAACCCTTCAGTAAAAACATTTAGAATATAGAGAGGAATAAAAATGTAAGTTTTGGTCTATATAAGTGCTGCTGAAGTGGAGAAACAAACTCATTTTGAGAAAACATCCTTGAAAGATATGTATTGTAAATTAGATCTACAGACGCAAATAAAGTGAAATAATAAAATCAAGTGAATTACATATGAACAAACCGTTCAGTAAAAACATGCAGAATATAGAGAGGAATAAAACTCTAAGTTTTGGTGTATGTAAGTGCTACTGAAGTGGAGAAAAAACTCATTTGGAGAATACACCTTTAAAGATATGTATTGTAAATTAGATCTACAGATGCAAATAATGTGAAATAATAATATTAAGTGAATTACATACGAACAAACCCTTCAGTAAAATGTAGTGTAAAATGTAATGCAGAATATAGAGAGGAATAAAACTCTAAGTTTTGGTGTATGTAAGTGCTGCTGAAGTGGAGAAAAACTTTCAAAGATATGTACTGGAATTGAAATCTACAGATGCAAATAAATAAAAAGTAATAAAATAAAACTTAAATGTGTTTTTTTAGATATTTTCTCTCCATTAGTCTGAAATAAGAGCTATTGGAAGCAAAATAGCAAAATAGTGTATGACAAACAAATGGTTTGCCTGTAGTGTCTTGCCTTAAAAAGAACGCGGTTATGTTCTGCTCACCTTCTCTCTGAAGAACCTGCCATTCTCCAGCGATCCACGAGCTCTGAGAGGCGTACAGGATGGTGTAGTGCGTGACGGACAGGTTGGGCTGATCTGGCTGCTTCCACGACACCAGCGCCGTGTCATCCTCGATCAGACTCACTCTGACGGACAGCGGCGGAGACGACGGAGCTGCCGAAAAAAAACACAAATCAAGGACTCAATCTCAGATCAGGTTATGATGACAGTCTTTTCTCTATTCACTACTTAATCAGCAAATAATTTGTCTAGTCTGAACTACAGTTATTATAGTTAACTAAAACTAAAACCATAAACAGCATTTACTTTAACTTTAACTGAAATAAAAAATAATATTTAATTTTTTTTCAGTTAGTTGCCAAGGTAATATTTCTAGATTCCATTTAGTTTAACTTGATACTGTATACTAAAACTAAATATACTGTATAAACTGTATACTAAAATAACTAAAACTATGAATTCATATGACTTTACTTGAAATTATTCCACTTATTGATAAACATTAACTGAAAATATATGTATTAATGCATTTCAGCTAGTTGCCAACATTTCTCATTTTTATGTACTAAAATAAAAAATAAATAAAAAAATTACATAAACATTTTTATATAAACATAAAACACACAAATAAAAACATACAACAAAATTATTAAAACTTTATCTTAAATTATAGTCGCAGTCTTTAACTATTGGGTACTTTGTTTTTTTACTTTAGGTTATTATGTTTAACTAACTGAAAATAAAATTAACTTTAACTGAAATTACATAAAATATTTAAAAAAAATAATTATTTAATTTCTTAATTTTAAATTGCACTAAACATAGCACTTAGCACTAAAAAAATAAACTATAAATAAATACATACATGTCAAAACCATATAATAAAATAACTACAATTTTAAAAAGTATGGTGACATTTTTTTCTTTGACTGTTTTGCTACTTTGTTTTTACAAACGTATAATATATATAAACAAATTTGGTGGAGAAACAATACTAGTCTACACCAGAGTTATTAAAAACACAAAAAAGCATCTACATTACTCGAAATAAAATAAACTGAAATAATAAAAAAACAAAATAAAAAAAAAAAACAACAACTTTAACTTGATAAATATAAATTTCAAAATAAAATTTCATATTAAAAAAAACAAAACGTATAGAAATGTCAAAAACACAAAACAAGATGACTAAAACTGTGAATACATTTTTAAAATTAAAACACAAAAAATACAAAAATAAAAATGAATTTAAAACATTAAAAACTATAGTAGTATCTCAATAGGTTGGTACCTTCCAGCAGAGTCCTCTGATAGACGGTGGCGCTCCAGGGACTGGACATTTGATCCATATGAAGACGCACTGAAAACTCATAACGTGTGTTTGGCCGGAGACCGGTTACCATAACGGTTTGCTC